>LOJH01000568.1:0-46477 GCA_001685095.1 Ellobius talpinus | reverse complement strand
TCTCTCTCTCTCTCTCTCTCTCTCTCTCTCTCTCTCTCTCTCTCTCTGTGAGAATAACTCTAGTTCTTGCCCTTTTATATGTCTTTTTTTTCCTTCTTTCTCATCTCCCACTGTTTGGCTAAAAGACTATTTATAGCTTCCGGATCTGTGAATTTAGAGGCTCTAAGCTCCATTCTGTTTACACACTTGGACAAGTACTGTTTGGATTTCCACATTTGTACTTCACTAATGGAGTCTGGAGAGAACCTTTGCCACAGGGGCTAAGCGTGGCTTGATGCTTCCCACTATGCTTCTGAGTTTTCATTAATATTGGTGTTTGGTGGTTCAGTTCTGTACTTTTGAAATGTATTATTTGTTGCTATTGATCATCACTGTTAACACAGGATTTGGAATCTTTTAGGAGAGAGGTTCTCAGCCTGTGAGTTGCCACCAGGGGTCACATATCAGACATCCTGCATATCAGATATTTATATTACGATTTATTAACAGTAGCAAAATGGCAGTTATGGGGTAGCAACAAAAATAATTTTATGGTTGGGGGTCACCACAACACGAGGAACTGTATTAAAGGGTCATAGCATTAGGAAGGTTGAGAACCACTGCCCTAGGAAAACCACCTATGAGAGAAGGTGTTTCCAGGGAGGGTTAACTGGGGAGAAAGGACCCACTGAAGTGAATGGATGGTACCATTCCACAGGCTGGGGACCATGGTTGAATAGAAGGGAGAAAAGCAGAAAGCCAACTGAGTGCCAGGATTCACCCCTCTGCTTCCTGAGATGTGAGCGGCATGGGCTGCATGCCCTCAACCTCAGGCTGTCCCTACTGACGCGCCTTCTCTGACACAACAAACTGGGCCCTCAAACTGTGAGACAAAATAGCCACCCCTCTCCTAAGTCCTGTCAGGTGTTTGTCATAGCAACAAGAGTAACCAGTGCATTCATCAAACATTGTTGGGAGTGGGGGAGCCCTAGAGGTGCTGCAGTCCTTAAGGGCACATACTGTTCAGGCAGAAGACCCAGGATCAATTCCCAGAACCCATGTCGGGCAGCTCACAACCACTGAGGACTCCAATTCTAGGGCATCTGATGTCCTCTCCTGGCCTTTAAAGGTACTTGCATGTAGTGTATATACACATTCAGGCACACACGCACACACACACACGCACACGCACACATACACGCACACATACACACACACACACACGCACGCATGCACACTAAATAAGTCTTTAACAACAATGCAATGGGCCATACAGGCCTCTGGTCTGGCCTCGTCAGCCCAGCTGTAGTCTGGCTTATCTACTACAACCAAGTCCCCATCCACATCCTACCTGCAGACCTCCCTGCTGCTGGGCTCAGCTCACTCCTTGTAAAAAGTTGGCTTCCACTGAAGGTTTCTGATGAACAAACTAGACTTGCTGTCCACAAAGATGCCTATTTTATCTCTTTCATGGGTTTGGCTCTGTGTAGAATTCTAGATGGGCAGCCATTTTCCTGGAGCAGATAGAGACCCCCTGGGGTATCCCAGCCTTCTGTGAGATGGCTAAGCTCTCTTTTGGATAACAGTTATGTGTTGTACCCAAATCTGTCTTTTTCTCTAAAGTGGTTCTTCATTGTTGTCCATGTGTTTATATGTGTGTGTACACATTTCTGTGGTTCTATTGCCATTTAATATGAATTTATTTTTGTGTATGTCTGAAATGGATTAACTTTATTTATCATATCTGGCCTTATGTCAGTACCACCCCACCCACCCCTCTTTTCCTCTTCCTCCTCTTCCTGTTCTCTTCCTCTCTTTCCCTCTGCCTATGTCCCCTCCTTCTTTTTCTTTCTGTGGTAGTGGGGATTGAACCTAGGGCCTTAAACATACTCACAAATGCAACACTTAACCACACCCCAAGTCATCTTTGTTTTACTGCAAATTCTGAGACCAAGTCTGATTTAAGTGGTTCAACCTGACCTTGAACCCACTCCATAGCCCTGGCAGGTATTGAACTTGTGACTGTGCCCACCCACCACCCCCACTTCAACTGCCCAGGTAATAGGATTTAGATCTATATACCACCAGACCTGGGTTTCCTGCAGTTCTGGAATCCAGTCAGTGATGAAGATGATTAACCATTGCCCCTTTCCTTTATGACCTCCTTTGAGACTCTTCCTTGCCATTGGGGCTTGTTAATCAGTGACCTGTTCATAGCTTCTGCTTATGCCTTAATCTTTCCTTGCCTCATTTTCCAAGGCTAAATTCCATCTTACCAGTTCTCCTTTCAGCTGTGCCTAAGTTGCCATTTAAACGATCCATTGACTCACCTTACATTTCCTGCTTGTCTTTAAATGCTCACTTGTAGTTGCCTTTTATTTTTTCTTGTCTTTGGATATACTATATTGTCATTCCTTGTGGATTGTTCCATCATCTCAAGAGCTTAGAGTGAAAAATTTTATTTTTATTATAATGGATCATCTCTTCCAGAACCTTCTGCTTTCCCTTTCCCAGCTGCCTCCTCCATGGGAGGTCTGCACACTTGGGGCCATGATATCAATTCAGGAACATTCCTATAGAGCATAATTTGTTCATGCTGACAGGTGCTTGGGAGTCCACTTGTATGTGCCCATCCTTGTAGACCATTCTCCAGCTCAGAACATTTTCACCACATGTTTATTGTAATCTTGCTCTTTGCACCCACATGGCAAAGGCTTGAATTTCTGAGTCCCTAAGTATAAGCAAGGGGCACGGTGAGACCATAGAACCTGACCACTCTGTGGATAGAAAAAAGGTTTACCGGGGGGAATCACACTGCCATTGCTGTCTCTCCAGGGGCAGAAGGGACAGTGAAAACTGGGAAAACCTTGAGTTTTAAGGGAGGGCACATGAGGCAGAACAGCTTGGGGATTAGAGTAGCAAGAGGCGGGGTGTAGGCCAGAACAGCCTGGGAACTAGCGTGGGGACTTTGAGCTATCACAGGCTTGTTTGTGTTGATCAGAAACTAGACACTCATGGCAGGAGGTAGCTGGCTCAGAGTGTGGGTAAGGGTAGTAACCCTGATCTGACAAAGAGACGCCTGCTTTGGAAGATCTCCAAAGCAATGCCGACTTTAGGTAGCATTCCTCCCAGTTACCTGCTCAGAGCGCAACCCAAGCTCAGCCCAGACTGTTACTCAGGACATTATCAGGATCGGTGGTATTTTTGGATCCTGCTTTGGACCTATATCTAATAATGGTCAGATTTGGGGGTGAAAATAAGTGACGAGAGATGGCAGGTTCCCTGAGAAACTCAGTGTTTTTATAGCCCTGATAACTTGGGAAGGGTGGTCCTGAAAGGATCTGTTCAAATATTTTTTAAATGGGGGAGATTGTGGTGCCTGGAATGGGAACCAGGGCCTCATATGCTAGGCAAACATGTACCCTGTGATAGACCCCTAGCCCAGGCCCTGATTTTATTCAAGGGACTTAACTCTCATTCTACGTGTTCAAGTCATACTTCCTGTCAGTAAGCCCCTGGAGTTAGGCCAGTGTCCACTGTTCCTCTTGGCTTCTGAGGTGTCGGAGTGTCAGAATGTCTTTGCTGGGAATTCCTTTAATTTCCCCTAATTACTTCCCCCCCTTTTTTTAAGTTAAGTTATATGGGTCCTCCAATGTGGGTGTCACCCTTAGCACTTGTATGTGTTGCAGTGGCAAGTTCTCTATGGAGTCATCATGTATTCAGAGCCAGAAGGCCCCATGTGCATCAACACATTTCCTTCCTGCATACTGCGATCCAAGAGTTGGGCTAGAAGCTAGGGGATACAGTGGTGTGCAAACCAGACACAGGCTCTCACCTCATGGCATGCAGCATGCACGGATCCTAGGGATGTGCTGAAAAGAAACTGAACCCACTCCAGGGGCACTGGGGCTGGGCTTCCAGCCCTCAGGATCCTCATCCGAGAATCAGGCAGCTGCTCTCCTGCTGGCAGGTTAGTCTTTGCCTTGGCAGCTGCAGGGGTGGATGTGCTAATAAGGGGGCCAAGCAAAGCTTCGGGTGAGGCCATCAGCTGTTCCCATCTTCCTCTGGCAGAGGCAAAATGAGAACAGCTGGGGAACCAGGCAGACACGCACTCCGGAAGTTGCCTCCCAGCCAGCAGAGGTGTCAACAGAATTCCTCTTGCCTGCACCTTCTGGGAGCATACACTAGAATTTTCCATGCTTACTGGTTTTGATAAGGGGGCCGGGGTTGTATGATGGAGCAAGTTGACGGCAGACACTCACCTGAATATCTTTGCAACTTTTGGAATGGATTCTGTGATTCCATAAAAATGTATTTCTCCACTCATTTATCTAGTGGGGTGGGGGCGGGAGACAGTTGCCCAAATGACACCAAAATCTGATGGCTCATTAACTTGATTACATAAGCCTTTGCCATTTCTTCACAGGGAGTTTACATTCCTTGAGCACCACTAATTCATGGGAACTTCATGTCTCTCACATCTCCCTCTGCTGGTTTGAACTAACAAATTCCATGGTCCACTTGCCTGATTCTCAATTCTGCTTGCCTTTAGAATAAGCTTTTCATTTTCCTTTCTCCTCGGCATAGCTGGGGCTTAGCCATTGGTTACAGGGGGTCAAATATGATAGCAGTTTGCTAGGAGGGTGGGCGGAAGCCAAGGATAAGAAATAGTTGACACACCAAGCTAAGACTATTGAATTCAGACATAGATGACCCTTTCCAAAGATGCCTGCATCTCCCAGGAATATCAATGGCATAAAATAAAGACCTGTCTTTCTTTCACCTGTCTCCTCTGGGGTCACACCTGGCTAGATGTAGCAAGTCAAGGATGCTGGGAATTCTCCCACCGTAGTTATGAAAATGACAGGTGGCCCGGATCACGAGCCAAAATCTGAAGTTAGAGAAGAGACCTCTTTAGAACTGTGTGACCCCGAGGAACCTAGTAAATCTTTTACCTTAGATTCTTTGACACTAAGGAATAAAAGTGTGGTCACCTGCCTGGGCTGTGGCAAGCACTGAGTTAGGAAATGTAGGCATTTGGTAGAGATTGTACTGGGAGGAACAGGTACCACTGGTCACTCAGTGGCATAAGTTACCCTCCTTTAGAAGGTACAAGTTCTAGGTTCTGTGAGCTACCCATCCCCTCCTGATCCTGATGGATCATTGTCAGAGTTGTTCCCAAAATACAACATGGGGTTATTAGAGTTCAGGGGTGTTTTCCTTTCCTTCCATTTTTGATCTCATGTTCCAGTCTTTGGGTTTAGAATTAGGGGCATCTCTCTGTAACCCAGGAATATAGTGTCAGTTCATCGTGGCCTCTACACATAGCCCTGACTGTCATAGAACTCACTATGTAGACCAGGCTGGCGTCAAACACACAGACATTTGCCTGCCTCTACTTCCTGAGCTCCAGGATTAAAGGTGCATGCCACCAAGCCCTACTCTTTTTCATCTTGTTGGTCTACAGCAGAAAGTCTAAAGATTCATTTCTTCCTTTGCCCCCATGGGGATATAAGGGCTGTGCAAAAGGTTGCGCAAAAGGAATACCGAGAGAGGGAGAATCATGGCAGACCAAGGCAGGGCCATGATTTTCCAAGCCTTGAGCTCTCCATGGACCCTTGGGAAAGGACTCTGAGGGGAGGACTAGGAGAAGAATGGGGAGGTAAACAGAGTTTTGAGGCTCATCAAGGTTTTGCATAGGTGTTAATATGTTACTCTTGAGAGAAGAATCTTTCACACTTTTGTGAATGAAGCTTAGCACACAGCCTCCTGGCTCTCCTGCCAACTACCAGTCGGAACACATGACACCGACACCGCTATTGTAGCCCATTCGAAGCTCTGCAGCTTTGCTGTTCAGAAGGCTACAGATTAAATAAAAAAAATTCTAGAATTTAAAGAAAATATTCATCTCCAAGACCAAGCATTGGTGTTTCTTTCCCATCCAGAAGAGCAGTAAGTGCAGTATAGTCCCCTGGTGCTGAGGGGCCTTTGGTCTGGACCGTCTTCCATCATTAGTTCCAGCCTTCTTTGTCACAAGTGGCTCTTCAAAAACATCTACTCAGTCTTAGGCCAGCACATTTCAGGGCTCCTTTTTAGAAACTAAAGATTCTGTACCTACCGGGCAACATTTTCTAGAGTTGATTGCCTTTACCTGGCAGAAGAGAATTAAAGTTTTGCTTGTGTTATTTCAATGAGGCAGTCCTGCTCGGAGAGCTTGATGCCATTCTCAGTTCACCACCATCCCACCCCAGGGAGGCAGGAGCTATGATCAACTCTCTTCCCACTGGAAAGCCAAAGCTGGAAGTTTAAGACCCACAGGGTAGGACCTGGTAGGGAATACAGCTGCCACTGTACCCATGAATCCCTGTCCTAGGACAAAAGGACTGACCACAGCAATGGTGGGGCCACTGGCAGTGGCCCTAACATTCAGCAGGCACTGGGCTAGACCCTTTGAAGGAAGTATCTTGTTAAAATGTGACCACAGACCGAGGAATGTGTGGCGACTATTAATGCATCTGTCTTACGGATGGAGGAGCTAAGGCACAGAGGACGTGGGATCTGACTCAGCTACTGCAGCTGCGAACTAGCAGAGTCAAGTGCAGTTTGAGGGCTGATTTCAGAGCTCACTGGGACAGGGTGGAGTCATGATCTTCATGCATCCCTTTAGACTCCAGCTTTTTTCCAGTTCTCCCTTCTCATGATCCCAGGGTGCCCATGGAGGAGACAGCTGTCCTGCTTTCCAGGAGGACACCGAGCTACTACAACACTTAAGTTTTTACACTGAGGGTCTTAGGACTTGTCCTGTGGGTCCTGACCTCAAGGGTCCATTTTTAGGACCCAATACATTTTACCCTTTGTTTCTATACCAAGGAATCAAACAAGCTAATCAGCTCAACTGTGCCTTCTCCACAGGGAAATTTATTGTGTGACAGGTTCAATTGCTGACTCTCCTATTCTTTCTCACAAATAAAATGCAAGGATCAGTCTGACATCTTCCAGCCACGACAGATAAAATGTTGATAAAAATTATAATGTACCTATGTGGAAATACCCCTTATTTCATATCAGCACCTGCTTAGGAGCTCACAGTGTTCAGGGGACAGAGATCTAGCCATGACTTGTTGGTACTTTGATGAATTGTCTCTTGCAGGTATCAGTTAATGTATCACCAGGGCTGGGTCTCATGAGGAGCCTTAACTGGAAAGGACCTATTTCCAAATTTTAAATCACATATGGAATTCAGTTTTTGAAAGTGCTTGTCTGGGAGGTGACACTTCCCAGAAGGCCCTCTCGTTTCCCAAACAGAGGTTGTCTATAGTTGTTGGGAAATAGGAGGATAGGGGGTGGAGGGATGCTGCTCACAAGAAACCAGAAGTGATGTAATCTAATCATGATGTGATGACTAGAATCTGTGAGTTAGAAGAGACTGATAAGGTCAGTCTACTCCATCCCTAAGGCAATGGGGGGCTATACAAAGTGGCAACAGGAAGCCAGATCTTTTAGGTCTTAGGCTGTCTAGCTCAATGAATCAGCTAGATAACGAGAGTTACTATTGAGCCTTCTGCCCTAGAGGTATCAGAATGGGAAATAGCATCCTGTCTCTAGAGTAATTTTCTTCCTGCATTTAAGTTCCCCAACTGCCTCCAAGTCCTGTGTTGCTGCTATGTCTCCCTTGCCTCTGTCCCCAATCCATTCTCCCTCACTCCAGCACTGTCTTAACCCAAACTCCATCTCAAATGTATTATATGGGGTCCTCTAGAGCAACAGAACTGATAGAACACCTACATATTATAAAGGGGTTTACTAGACTGACTTACAAATGATAGAGGCAGGATAGTCCAATAGTGGCCATCTGTACACTGGAGAGGCTGGGAGTCTGGTAGCTTCCCTGTCCACAAAGCAATCCCAATCTGGTGCTGGAAGATTCCTGTGGGATTGCTGGCCATCAGTCTATGTTAGAATCTGAAGAGACAGGAGTCTGGTGTCAGCAAAGATTGGCAGCAGTAGCAGAGATTGATGTTCTCACCAGCAAGAAGGGAGGGCAGGCACTCGAGTTGACTTTTCCTGGGAACCTTGTTCCCTCTGGGTCCCAGGTACCTGACACCAAGCGGCTACCAGATAAATAGAAGCAGTGCAGTGACTGAGTGACCCTGCTCACTGTGATTTTTTTTTGTTTCTTTTCAACAAATGTGGATCAACTAAAGAGCTACTCATTCCTAACTTTTCCCCTTTATCTGACCATTCGTGTAAACAGACAAGCACACTTGACAGTTCTTTTGCTTAAAAAACAATCCATGTGTCCTCATGTTTGGTGTGGGAAACGTGGCATTTCTTACACCAGTGCTCTGAAAGAAACAGCTCTAGGAAATATTATGACGTTCCAACTCTTGGCTAAACAACAGAACGACAGTAAGTCAGACCATGTCTCTGCTAGCTCAGCCTGTGACTCTCTTTGCCCCGGAAGGAAACAGATGAAAAATCACTGTGAGAAGCTCTACTCTCTCTCTAACTTGGGTTTGGGTTCCTGTTACTGGAACAGTGAGGACAAGAGACAAAGAATCCCAAGTTAACCCCAAAAGATTCTAGTTGTATTTCTTTATTCTAAGGGGCAAACTCAAGGAACAGGATCAAGAAGTCCAACCTCAGATGTGTCATGCGGGAGCCAGGGAGAGAGAGAGAGAGAGAGCGAGTCTTGGGTGGGCCGGCAGTTTTTCTCTGGGTACCCAAAAGGTCACACCTTCACCTGGTCCAGCCACTTAAAGATCATTGGCTAAAGGAGGTTCCCCATCAGGTTCCCTGAAGTTACTTAGTGACCTAGTGATGATAAACTTAACTGTGTGCTCCCCCTTTTTCCATTTTATCCCCTCTCCAGGAGGCTGAGCTTTTGAAGTAACTTTGGTTCAGATGAGTAAAAATTCAGTCGAGAAGCAAAATACTCTTTCTAAACAAAATGCAGCTCCAGCAACCACAAAATTCAACAGAGAACTCCACTAGGCTAATTTGCAAATCTTGAGTTTTACCTTGACCCCCTCGCATGTCCTGCAGCATCCTTCTCTTTACAACCACGTTGTATGACTTCAGTGGCTTCGGGAAGCTGTTTTGTTGTATACAAGTTTGGAAACTTAGCATGAAACATGGTTATTGTTAAACTCTCGGTGATTTTAAAAGAGCATGTCCCAAGGTGGTAGGCCATTTATTTGTATAATTCTCGCAGTGTTTACCATCTATCCTTTGTAGAAATATGAAAATAAGCAGAGATTGTGGAATATGGAAGTGGGTTATCAAAGGAAGACTGAACTTCATGTCTTTGCAGAGTTTTAATGTACACAACAATTGGGTGGCCTAATTAGTTTTAAGCCTGGGAATATGATCTTCAAGATCTATTTAGTTTCTGCAAATTAGCACATTCGTTTCCTGTTATTTATATATATGTACATTGGGACACACACATGCACACACGCACTCATGCACATATCCACATTTATGCACGTCCAGGGATATCTACATTAGAATTCTTCATTTTTATTAAGGATTTTATATCTACGTTCATAAGACTTTCATTGCTATATTCTTGCCTGGTTTGGGTAGTAGGGTTATACTGGCCTCTTAACAAGAGTTGTGAAGATTTTACCACCTCTTGGATTTTGTGAAAGAGTCACAGTAAGATATTATTTTTCTCTCTTAAACATCTGCTAGGATTCATCACTGTAATAATCTAGGGCTGGTGTGTGTGTGTGTGTGAATGTGTGAAAGAGTGTGTGTCTGTGTGAGTGAATGAATGTATGAGTATATAAATGAGTTGTATAAGTGTGTGTATGTATGTGAGTGTGGGGGTATGAAGAGTGTGTGTAAATGAGTGTATGTAAGTATGTAAGTGTGTGTGAGTCTGTGAGTGTGGGGGTGTGAAGAGTGTGTGTGTGTGTGTGTGTATGTGTGTCTTCATGTTCAGATCTGAAGACATCTTTCAGGAGTCTATTCCCATCTTTCAACTCGCTGAGCCGGGCTCCATTTTGTGGTTTGTGCCATGGAGCATACTTCAGGGTAGCTGACTCCAAACTTCCAGGAGATTGCCCTGTCTCTGCTTTCCACCTCCCAGCAAGAGTCCTGATTTACAGATGTGTACCACTGTGTCTAGCTTTTTGTGTGGGTTATGGAGATTGAATTTAGGCCATCAAGCTTGTTTGACTCCTGTTTTTACCCTCTGAGACACCTCCATGGCTCTTAAAAGGTTGTTTAAATTAACCCATATTTGAGGATTTTAAAAGATGTCTTCTGCTGTTAATTTCTAATGTCATGT
The DNA here is from genome assembly GCA_001685095.1 of Ellobius talpinus. Classification (NCBI taxonomy): domain Eukaryota; kingdom Metazoa; phylum Chordata; class Mammalia; order Rodentia; family Cricetidae; genus Ellobius; species Ellobius talpinus. The sequence continues at coordinate 36,201 of LOJH01000568.1, read as the reverse complement.
GCTTACAGAGGATCCATTTCTATTGTGATCTTTATATTTGTTGGAACTGCTCTTACACTTGAGTTGATAGCACATGTTAGTGAACACTCTACAGGCATTTGAAAGCATGTGTGTTCTACAGCTTCTGGGAGGACAGTGTCCTATAACTGGCAAGGTCTTAGAAGAGTTTATCTATCTTTATTTCACATTCTATCAATTATTAAAAGAAAAATAAAACCCTAGATTGAAGTTGTGGATTTGCTTGTCTTTGGAAAATCTTTATGGTTACACACATAGGTATGAAATTTCTTCTGTGTCTGAAAATGATTCCATCATCATCATCATCATCATCATCATCATTGTATTGTATGTGTCTATGTGGCTATATGCCTGGGAGTATGGTGCCCATGAAGGTCAGAAAAGGGCATTAGATTCCCCATGAAATTATGTGTGTGTGTGTGGGGGGGTGTGTGTGTGGATGTGTGCCTGTGTAGGAATATGCACATCTGAGTACAGTAACCATGGAAACTAGTAGAGGGTTTTGGAGCCTCTTGAGTTGGAGTTGCCCAGGCAGTTGTGAGCAATACAGTTGGGGAGAACTGAGCTCAGGTACTACAGAGGAGCAACGAGTACTCTTAACTACTGCACCATCTCTCCAGACCTGGAAATGATTCTTGTCTGAGGTCTGCTCTGATACATACGCAGCCACCTGGACTTTGCCATGCCAGCTCTGTGTCTGGGAAGCATGGAATACCATTATTCTTTTTACATTTTAAGAATTACTCCCTCCCATCCAGAAAGGCTTACATATATTGTGTGTATATGTGTATGTGTACATATGTGTGTGGGGAGTAAATTTTTAGAAAACAACATATAGCTGGCTTTGTCTTTTAATCCATTTTTGAGTGTCTTTGACTTTTAAATGGAAGATTAATTCAGTTATATTTAATCTGAGTATTCATAGTGTGGTAGTTTTTTTGTTTTGTTTTGTTTTTAGTTGTTTTTCTTTTTAAACAAGGTCTCATATCTAAGGCTTGCCTCAAACTTGCTGTGTAGCTAAGGATGACCTTGAACTTCTGATCTTTCTTGCCCCTACCTCCTAAGTGCAAGGTTTCCAGGTGTGTATACCATAACCACACCTAGTTATGTTGTGCTATGGATTGAACCCAGGGCTTGTGTGTGCCTAGCAAGCACCCAACCGATTGAACTATGTCCCAACCCCCTGGGGACGTTAAGTTCATTACTCTGTTGGTTCTCTTTTATTTGCTGGTTTGTTATTCTTCCTTTTGCTTTTATTCCTGATTTATTTTAGGTTGCGTAGCCTTAGGGTTGGCCCACTATATTCTCTGGTTTCATTGTTGTGTTTTAGTGGCTTCCAATGGGATCAGAACAGACACCTTTGACATCCAAGGCATGGGAAGGGAAGGAGAATGCCTGCCTCTGCCATGATTTCCAGAAAGGCCCATGGAGTTGTTTGTGCCTTAGTGACTTCATAATTTTTATTTCTCTTACATTTGAATCTTGTATCCATCCAGCATTTGTTTTGATATTAAAAAATGAGGCTACATATCTAATTTCTACCCAGCTGTGCCTATTACTTCATCTTAGTGATTGAAAATAGTCTCTTGACCATGTACTAAATTTTCATGCATATTTGGATGAATGTTAAGGCTTTCATTTGCTTCTATTGATCTGTCCACGTTGCTGCTCAACAATTCTAGTATCTGGAAGATTTCAATCTCTTGATCTCTTCTTTCAGAACCATTCTGTACTTTCTCAAGTATGCTCCATAGAAATTTTAGAGTCAAAAATAAACAATGGTGGATGTGAACAGGATTGAGTTAGAATTCTACATGCGTGTAGAGAGGACTAAGAAACTTGGTGAAATGTGGCCTTGTGCTGCAATCTGCCCCACAAGGCTGTGTCTCCCAGCCTATCCACTCTCCATTGCTCATTTTATTGTTTGCAATTATCATATTTTCTTTGCCACTTCCCTAGATCGCATTATTTTCATTTCAAATTTTAAAAAGGCTAGAGCAATGGTTCTTAGCCTTTGTGATACTGTGACCCTTTAATGCAGTTTCTCATGTTGTGAGAACCCCAGCCATAAAATTATTTCATTGCTACTTTGTAATTTTGTTACTGTTATAAATTGTAATGAAAATATCTGATATGCAGGATATCTGATATGTGACACCCACCACCCAGAGGGGTTGTAACCCGCAGATTGAGAACTGCTGGACTGTTCTCAAGAGTGATGGCTCATTGGCTGAAGTCCTTGCTTGATAGGCACCTGCATTCAAATCCCAGCACCCATGTAAACAGCGGACTTGCTGGCACCTAGCACCCATTTAAGTGGTGGGCGTGTGTCTATAATCTCAGTGCTGGGAAAGTCAAGACAGGAGCATCTCAAGGTCTTGCTAATCAGTCAGTCTGACTAGGTGGTGAGCTCCAGATGCAGTGAGAGACCCTGTCACAAAAAAATAAGATGGAGGGCCAGAGAGATGGCTTAGTGATGGAGGTGCTTGTATACGGGCCTGATGACTCAAGTCATGTTTGGATCCCACAAAGTGGCAGGAGACGACAGGCTCCTGAGTGTTGCCCTCTGACCTACACACATGGTATGGACGTGCAGTAGACACGTCCCCAACAGGGATTCCCTACCTTCCCCAGAGCTTTCTTCCAAAGTTGTCCTTGATATGCACACCATTGTTTCTTCTTAGTAAGGCTGAGGGGTGGGGGATAAAGGAGTATTTGCCTAATGGGTGTTTGTGCACATAAAATCATGAGGTCAGCAGCTGGAGAAGTTGAGGAGATTTTTCTTTTTGTGCTAGCATAGTTGAACTGTTCTATTTTTTTTAAAAAAATCAATTTGGGATTCTTGAGTTTTGAGTTGCCACTTCTTGTTTCTTGGTCACTTTGTTACTGAGAGATTTGTCTTCCTGCAATTGATTTATTAAGGGCTATTTAAATATTGTGGCACTACCCTTGTATAAGCCATAATTCTATATGAATAGCATTATCATCCATCTCCCACTATGCATTTTAGGTGGCTTTTCACCCTTGGTTGTTTTTCTTTCCTTGACATTGTAAATGGGATCCAATTTTCAATTTTATTTTAGTAATGGCATTTTCTTATATTGATTTACACATACACACATTTGGGGACTGGTATGTCTATTAAAATCTCATGTTTCTTTTTAGAAGATATTCAGCCGACTTGCCTGGGTTTCCTAGGTAACTAATCGTAACACCTATAAATAATTCCTCTTTTCTAACATTTATTTCGCAGAGTTCTTTTTTACTGCTTTATTACAGTGATTCAAAGATAAACCAGAGGTTTACAAATGTATGCAAATGGCAGGCATCCTTCTGCTTCAGTCTGAAATGAAGGCTCCCAACGCCCCACTATGGATCAGAAAATAGACTGCTGACTTGAGGGTCAAGTTCATTATTTAAGGAGGCATCTATTTCTAGTTCTCAGGTTGGACTTTTAGAAATAATCAATATTGAGTTATATGAACTGAGTTTTGGACACCAAGGCTAAATCTCTCTTTCCCCTTCTCCTTCTGGCTTATTGATACAGATATTAATTGATATACTGATATAATTGACATTGACAGAAAAATGAGTATCTTTTATTATCAGAGAATTCTTACATTTGGGGGGACATATCAAACTCCTGTCAAGATATAATTTGAGTTTGTCACACACCTGAGTTAAAGGTAAAGGGGTTTTTACATTAGAGTGTGTGTTTGTCTATCTGTCTGCCTGTCTGTCTCCCTCCAAGTCCTTTCACATAACCCTCCTTCTCAAATGCATGGCCTCTTTTTTATTTAATTACCATTGAGGCACACACACATACACATAAATAAACAAATATGTAAAGACAACCTACTGAACTGTATGCTTATGTGTTTAGGGCTGACCACTTGTGACTGCGGATTCTAGCAGGGCTCTTGTTCTTGGAGAAGATCAACCAATTCTCCCTCTTTCAATGGCCACTGGTTGCCTGTAGCTCTTTATTTAGGGGTGAGGTTTTGTGAGATTCCTCCCATCTATGTTGGCCTGTCAACGAGTTTTGTCACTCTTCAAGCTTGGTCAGGTGATCATATTTTTGAGATTTCATGGGTGCAGCTTCCCTCTCGTATATAAAGGACTTGCAGCGGACTGCCTGGGCCTCTTTCTGTCCCCTCTTTGGTGATGTTCCATGAGCCTTATTTGTATGGGCTGTGGCTGAGGACACATCAACCGGGACTGAGAACCCCACAATCTGTTGGTCCCTACGTTTTAACCCTTTGTGGCTTTTGTCATCATCTCTGTCTGCTGCAAAAGGAAAACTGATGAGGAGTGAGAGTTACACTTAGCTGTGTGTGGAAGGATAAGTATTTAGAATGCAGCTAGCAATTTACCTGCTTTTACTTAATGCATTTTGGGAATATTTTTAAATATATTTTATTGTGAAAATTATTTTTTCACTTTTTACAAAACTTTTTTATTTATACATTCTATGTATAGGAGTTCTCTCTGCATGTATACCTGCATTCCAGAAGAGAGCACTGGATCCCATTATAGATGGTTGTGAGCCACCATGGGGTTGCTGGGCATTGCACTCAGAACCTCTGGAAGAGCAGCCAGTTCTTTACTGCTGAGCCATCTCTACACTCTTCTTTTTTTATTTTTAAGACAAGGTTTCACTACCTAGTCCTGATGGGCCTCAAACCCACAGAGATCTGTCTGCCTCTGCCTCCCAGGTGCTAAGGTAAAGTTGCGTGCCACCACTGCCACCATGATAAATAAATTCCTGAAACATACCTTTAAAAGAGTCTCCTACCTTAAGTGCTTTTCTTTTTGCTGTGAGAAATTGTATTTAAAGTTGACATAGGAGCTCAGTGACACAGATTGTGAGCTGCTCTACACTCTATGACCATATGTAATAAATACGTGAAAAACTTCCAGCTGCCTTTTGTGACACTCCTCAAAAATGATGTGAGCATTGATTTAGAATTTGTTGATTGAAAGCTGAGTGTTTGTTAAAATATTAGCAGTTTTTTCACAATGTCTTGTCCTGGACAAGCCTGTGCCATTCTCTAGAAGATTTCCATTTTTGTCTAAATTTTTCCCTTCGGAAGCCTGCTCCTACAGAACTTTGGTTTTGAATAGCCAATATGTCCCAAGGCTGACATAGGCTGAAAAGAGGGAGGTGAAGGGGATATGCTCATAGACAATATATGGTTTATGAAGTGTCCTTATGCGATACAGTATCATGTGCAAAGAATATTCTTTAAATTAATTCAATCTCAGTTACTGTTCCAAAGTCATTTGCATTATAACGGCCTGTTATGTGTATGGAGTACAAGGCATGATGGGATTTTAGAAATCTAGCAGTGCTGGAAACCCGACTGTAGCACTAATCATAAAAACCATGAGGCAAAAATTGGGGTTCAACCCAAAAACTAGAAAAGTAAAGCAGCCAAGCCACTAGAGAAGTCTTACCTCTACCAAGGCTGGGCAACTGCGGTAGCTGTAGTCTAAGCAGACTACAGCCTCTCTTGCCTCCCATTTTATATTCCCTCTAGGGCTGGGATTAAAGGTGTGTGACTCCATGGGGCTAGGATTAAAAGTTTGTGACTCCCTAGGGCCAGGATTAAAGGTGTGAGCCACCACCACCTGGATTTCTTTCTGCACTGCTCATGTGTAGCCCAGGGTGGCCTTGAACTCACTGAGATCTATCCCTGACTCTGTCTCCCAAATCCTGAGATTAAAGGGGTATGTCACCATTACCTGACCTCTAGTGGCTTTGGCTTTGCCTCTGATCTTCAGCCAAGACTTATTTATGAAAATACAAATACTATACCACTACACCCACCTGATCCTGTGATCACCAATGTTCACTCTGTGTTTACTACTTGTCTTCCTGCTGAACGCTGCCTTAATCTTTCTCTACACATAGCAACATTAGTTCTTAGGAAGCTGATGCTTGTGAAGGGCAAAGGTCAATTATCTTAAACTGGCATTATCAAAGGATAAAATCTTGAGCTTTTTTATAATAAAAATTGCTTACCCTTGGATCCCCAAGAATCCCAGCGACAATCCGCAAATCTATGTCACTTTTCATGTGAGGAAGGATAGGCTACAAAGCTATAATGGTTAGTGTGACTGTCAACTTGGCATGGTATGGAATCCCCCAGGAGACATGTCTCCAGAGACTAGTAAAGGATTGTCTAGATGAGGTCAGTAGAAGTGGAAAGACTCCCCATGAAGAAGAATAGCACTTTCCCTGGGTTCGGGGACTGTACTGAATTAAAGTAGGCATTAGCTGAGCCAAGAGCATCCCTCCATTGCTCTCTGCTTCCTGGCTGCTGATGGCATGTGACCAACTGCTTCATGCTCCTGCTGCCTTAACTTCCCTGTCATGATGGGAGTCAGGACAGAGGCTCAAGTAGGAACTTGAAACAAGAAAGCATGAAGGAACACTGCATGTTGACTTGCCCCTAGACCCATGCTTAGCTAGCTTTCTTATACAGTCAAGGCTCACCTACCCAGGGAATGATGCAGCCCATAGTGGGCAGACACCTCCCACATTGACTAACCATCAAGATAATCCCCACAGACAGCCCGCAGACCAATATGATGTAGGCAACTCTTCAGTAGAGACTCCCTTCTCAGGAGACTCTAGACTGTGCCAAGTTAACAGTGGAAGATAACCAGGGCACAGACTTAAACACAGTCTTGCAGGTTTGTGGTCTAGGCCTCACTCTTGGAATAGGAAACCTGCACTTGTTTAGGGCAGAGCACACAATTGGTTACAGAAAAGAGTATTCTTTTCTTTTTAGGGACTCTGGAAGGTTCATTATGAAGCCTCCCAAAATGCACACAGGTGCCAGAAGAGACTGGGCCTATTTCCCGATAGCTTTGCTTGTTTGTGGAGAATGATTAGTATTGCTAGAGTTGTGAGTCTCTGTTTCCTTGGGCTTGCACTCCTTGTCCCTGAGGAAACCTCCCTGATCTCTGCCCTCTCAACCTCTTCCCCTAGTTCCTTTCTCAAGGCTCTAGGGCTGTGATAGCCATTGTCTCTAAGTATCTTGCCTTCTTTCTTTGTCTGACGCCATTGTCTTTCCACTTGGATTCTGAACTTTTTTGTCGTTGACCTTGTGACCTTTGTCTGTCAGTGAGTAGTGAATACCAAGTTAGTGACCTGCTCATCACCACACACAGGTGGTCACCGTTCTTGACTCTGGGCTGTTTGATAGGCAAAAGATCCGTCAGTGCTGCATGCATTGAGGAAGATGTGCTCCAGCATGGTGGACAGAAGCTGCTCCAAACACACTGGGAAACACCCACAGTGAGAGCATCCTCTGTACTTCAGGTTTAGGGGAGTGGCCAAAGGCCATTGGCTCAAGGGCCAGGTTGTCTGGTCTACAATATGAGTTGCACCCAAACCATCCACTAGGAACTCATTGTGAACACAAGTGGCCGGACCCCAGCATTGCACATCTCTCATGGTGGTGAGAGCTTCCTTTCTAGCTCCTTAAGTAACTAAACATACATCATCAGGGGCTAGCTGTGGACTGAGCAGTCCGTGAAGTACCAGAATCCCACTTGGGACCTGAGAACCACTTCAGTGCATGTCTTCGTGGGCATGCATCACGTGTGCTAGTGTTAGATACTTTTCCTTCTATTGATCTTGATTTTTCCCTTTTGCATAAATTTATTTAAGAAGGAAATGGTTCCTGTGTGTTGGAAACATAAGGCCAGGATCTTTTGACATATATGCTAGAAAAATAAATCAGAGGAAAGCTAAACAGTGTTACTGAATGCTGGCCAGATTATCATGTCTACTAGGATTCTGATCCAGTGGCCTTTGTGAGAGTGGGTGGCCTGTGGCTGGGGAGGTCTTCAGCACTGCATGCCAAATGGTCTCTGTCCTAATTAGAAGGCTGTCGGGGAACTGAAAAGGAAGTAACTTGTTCCCCTCCTTGACCTTAGGGATTTGGCTCTGTACTGCTTAAGCTCTTAAGCATCTCACAGCCAGCTAGCCAGGTAGGTCTGTCGGCTCTCAGGCGAGCTGGCAAGGCTGAGTCCCAGGTTTCTTCAGATAGGTTCCAAGGCTGACTCACTGAGATCAGAAGTCTAGGACTGGAGTCCGCCACTGACTGAGAACATCATCATGGTCCTCTGCTTGGGTTGAGTCTAAAAGCTAAAGGGACTGCAGCACTAGACTCTGAAATATGTGGGCATACAGGAAGCTGGCCTAAGTAAGAGACTTGGTACCCTTGTCAGAGCTGAAGATGCTGGGAAAACAGTGTTGACACAAAGACATCATCCTGTTAAGGAACATTGACATTTTGTTCCCAGATGCTGGACTGCATGCCCATGTAGAGGCAATTTTCAGACAAGTCACCTAACAGGCTGAGAACACCATCCCTTGTTTTCACATCCATTGGACACATTTATTCAGTATGGTGTAGGTCCAAGATGCTGTGTCCAAGAGCTCAGAGGGCAGAAAGCCACAGTTTCCCTTAGCACCCTATGGCCAGGTCACACTAGTGTGCCAATGCATTGACCACGTTGATGGGAAAGAGAACTTTCATGCCTAAAGAACCCGAACAAGGCTGTTGTGAGATCCTCATATGGGGATCGGTCATGCTATGAGGATGCTTGATGACATCTGCTGAGACAGAGTACTTGCCTGTCTGGGAAAATGGGGTCAGGGGAGAGTAATTGATTAGCTCCATTGAGGCGGGGAGAAGGCAAAGCTAGCATGTTCCCGTCGTGACCAGACTCTATCTGGTGAGACAGAGAAGGAAAGCCAGCACTGTAGGTGAGTCAGGTAGGACACAAAGCACAGGGCCAGCATCCCAGGTTATTGGCCTCCCTTGGGCTAAGCAGGAAGGTTCCGGACCTCTGGCTGACTGTTCTTAGAGCTCTCCGTCAGACCCTGGCTCCTGTGAAATCCTTACCACTGCCCTTCCTCAAAGCCCACCTATCTACCCCAGTAGCTGATATAAAAACAGGAGGGTGTGGGGAGGATGCAGACAGATGGGAAACCTGAGACCTGCATAGCAGAGGTATCATTGCAGGTGAGGGGAAAAGCTCAAAGGGACTTGGTAACCACAGAAGCGCTAATCAGAACATGAGCAAGGAAGATGGAAACTTGGATTCTTGCCCCCATCCCCACCCCGTGTGTTTGTGTGTGTGTGTGTCTGTGCGTGCGTGCCTGCCTGCCTGCCTATGTGTCTTTGCACAAGTGCTCACAGCACACATGGAAGCCAGAAATCTGCCTCAGGTGCTATGTCTCAGGAACCATGCACCTTGTCTTTTGAGACAGGATCTCTCCATGGCCTGGAATTTGTCTAGTAGGCTGAAAGGCCAGTGAAGCCCCAGAGATCTGCCTGCTTCCAACTTCCCCGGCACTAGGATTACAAGTATATGACTCTATGCCCAACTTTCTTTTCCCCATGTGGGTTCTGGGATTTGAACTCAGGTCCTCATGCTTGTAGGACAAGCACTTTAATGATAGAGCCATCTCCCCAGCCCTGATGGCCTGGGTTTGAGCTGACTGACAGCGGTGCAAGACCCAGTAAGGGCTGATTGCTCACTGTGGCTCACTGTTCTGCTCTGATAGAGCAGACAAACAGATCCCACCTATACGGTACCTTTGCCCACCTGTGTGAGGTGACATGTGGGCACGTCAATAAAACATAGCTTTTTACAACTCTGGTAACACACCCAGGCCACCAGAGAAAGTTCTGAGGAGATGAGTTGAGCTGGACACTCCAGCAAGAACTTCTCCAATCAGCGATGATGATGTCAAATAAACTAAGCCTTCCTGTGAGGAACGTCAGGTGTTGTCCTTTGGGCTAAACTCCACTCTGCTCACTTTAGAGAGGGCCTTCTAGGCTTGGCTGACTGTATGAAATGTGTGGGATTCAAGATGAGCATTCTTTCCATGTGGCTCTGATTTATGCTGATATCGTCAAGTTGAAGAATATCGATTGCATGATTTCCACAGAAAATCGCTCTGACAGTTTCTTTACTCCCTGCCCCACAGTCCTCATGAACAGCAATCTCGAGGATGCTCTGTAAAAGTGGAATTACAGTTTGTGCCAGTGCACAGTCTCTGCTTGCTTTTAGCCAGTTCAGTTTTTCCATTTTCTTCTTGGGAACAGGGAGGGGACCGAAATATTTACAAGCACATCGCTGGCCAGCCAGTGGCAAATGTTGCCTGCTGTCTAATGAACCGGGCCTGTGTCTACACGCTATCCCGTAGTAGAAGGAAAAATGAGAAAGCAACAAAGTCTGCAAATACGTGACTTTCTGATGCTGAAGAAGAAAAACTTACATTGGGTAGTTTAGATTTTCATCTAGAAATGCCCTATAGGAAGAACTTATAGCAGGCAGTCTTACAGAGTGTGCTCATGCGCAGAGAAACTCACTTGGTACAGCCTATAGATTTGACATATAGTTTTCTAGATGGTAGAGACACTCAGAGCTGTGGGGAATGGAAGGCACTCCTGACATTTACTAGCTTGTGAGTGCCACCCTTGATAATAGTGATCTAAATTCATGTTTTTCCAGGAGCGCTTCCCCTTTGAATAAGGAGTTATGCAAATATTTGGCTTATGGTAGATGCGTTTGGATTCTTGTCCCAAACTTTATAACAACTGCATACTGAAGCAGGCGACTCTGGCAGGAGCCCCCTCTCATAAACCGAGCCTTCTTTAACATATTTTAAAAGCAAATAATTTCGGTATTGCGGTAGGCTGGAGACATCATTTGTGCTTTAGCCAGGATATTATTTGAGAACTGCAAAGCTTGCTAGGTATGACATCCGTATGTAAACCATGTGTTAGAAAGACATAAATTCAGTTTTGAAATATTTGTCAGACGGCTGTTGGCTTTTAGTCTGTGCCAAACACGTGTTCTGGTGACAGATGGAGCTGTGTGAGTCTGAATGAAACACTTGGGTATGTATAGACTGTGTCTTCCAGCAGTGGGGTAGGAAAGCCTCTGAGTGCAAAGAGTAGTGTTCTTCACTGAGCATAATGCCACTGCCCCACCCCCCTGCTCCATTTGTCACCAGGTTATTTGCTCCTAGAGTCCATGTCGTAGAAAAGACGTCTATCTGCACTGCGAATTGATGGAAACCGACTCTGTCTAAGGGAGTCTCATGTTAGCTTTGTATTTTAAAATGAGAACATTTTCCTGAGTGACGTTGTCTGCCTTGTGGGCCCGTGAACTATTCAAGGAAGCCTGGATCAAGGGTTGTCAGACAATATAGACGATGCCATGGAAACACAAAATGTGTGCATGTATATATCCACACCATATACATGGAAAAATGGATACGTGAAGTGTAAGTTACACAGGCTACGGTAATGCTAACAATTAGTCATTGTTTCTCCGAACTGGACCCCCGTGTTTTTATTTTCTAAATCTGGTGTCTTGTCTTGGATCCCACTTCTCCGTTCACTCGCAAACAGAATGATTGTCATGGCACCTTCCTCAGAGATGAGGGCTTAGAAAGATTGGAAATGTTTGTGAAACAGAGGCAAAAGCTATCAGCCCAGCTGTCTTGCAGACTGACAAGGAACACTCCATTAGAACAGAGCTCAAAAGTAGATGAAGTACTACCAGTACCCTCTGCCTGGTCTCTGCTCTTTGGATAAGCCCATCTCCTCACTGTCTCTCTTACAGCCAGAGTGGAGCCCTGAGGGGGCAGTACAGAGAGGCACCATTCAGGAGGCCTTGCTCCTCCTCCTCAGCCCCCTGACATCAGCACTCCCTGTGGAAGCTTTGGTGCTGTCTCCACTGTGGTTAGGATGCCCATTGGCTCAGAGCATGCTTACCCCTCTAGTCTCCTCTAACAGTTGCTCTGTTCCCGACTTGCATGCAGGTATATTTCTGTGGCCATGTGTGTGCAGGTGCAAGTACACATATTTGGGGCGCTCAGTGAGGATGTGTGCACATACATGTGGAGGCCAGAGCCCTTGGATATTCATTCTTCAGAACCCATTCACCTTTTTGAGACAAGGTCTCTCACTGCTGTCTGGGGGCACAGTGATTAGGCCAGACCCAGCAGAGGAAGCACCTCTAGACACACACAGTGCTTTCAGTTCCATTCCCAGCACTACTGAAGGACAGCCTTGGAAGATTATACCCCCTATTGTGGTTCCAATGCTGTACCCTAGTAATAATCAATAAGCACTCTTTGTTTCTATAATCTTTGCTAGTGGAAATAAATGATGTGGTTGGAGGCTAAGAGAAGCAAAGAGTGAGTGAGCTTGAAGCATTGACAGCTTGTCCCAGGCTGGCATATCAGTGCCCATGTATGGAGAATGGAGGATGCATTTGGAGCAGCTAGTGTGTTGTTACTGTGGACTTTAAATGAAGACATTAATTCCCAGTTCTTTGCTCTTTGTGTTCTGACCAGACTCCTGTAGCCAGCCTAGCATGGCGCTCACACTGTCTTCTTTGGCAACAGATCATAATAAGACTGGGTATTAAGACAGGGGAAAAGAACCTTCAAAAGCTTAAAAACTTGAGTGCTTCTAAATTGGGCAATTTGAATTTTAAAAACTAAAGCAAAGCAAGGATTTGGAGACACCAAAGCATGCTGTTTAGTGTTAAACCAGAGAACATGACAATGCCAGTTGACACTATTAAAGATGCCCCTAGATCAATCCCTATGCCTAATAGATACTTTGCAACTTGAAGGCACTGGAGGTTTTCTGAACTCGGGACTTGAATTCAATGCTGTGATAGTTTGAGTTGTTCTGTTTAACTATCTAAAATAGGATTTCAATGTTAACAGTCAGAACCAACAGCTAGAAAACCAAAATCATTTTACACCCATGTCCAGACTGCCTCACCTTTGTCCTTAGCCATCAGGATGTTGGCGTGTCCACCCTAACCCAGTCACCCTTACTGTTTCAGACCCCATCCCCATCCCACATGCACCCCACATGGGTTTCCACACCCATTCCCAGGCCATCCCAAGCAAACCACAGGAGTCTTTAGAACTGTTCACAGATGGGAAGGAAGGAAGGGAGGGAGGGAAGTGTCTCTTCCACTGCCTTCTCCAATTCAAAAGCTCTTCCCCCACAGGAACACATGGGATGTGGCTCTAAAACTGTTATTTAGGTTGTAACTCAAAGCCCATTTTTCTCATGAAGAAAAAGAAGTATTCTCAACAGTGTCAAAAGACTCAACTATATCTTAAGTTAATAAGCGTTTGAAGGCTGGCCTTCAGGAACCCAAGGAGTCTATAGAGAATGGACTTAAAATGCCTGTAATGAACCCACGCTCTCTGGCTTTTGGTGTACTCGCTGGGGCTTAGCGCTCCCTCAGCCAGCACAGCAGGTGGACCTTCTTGAACAGAGAAAGCAAGACCTGGCTCCTGCCATGATGGTTTCTATTATGGCCCCTTGCTTGCCTGCTCTGATCTTAATTTGACTCCTCAAGGAAGCCTTCCTGCTGGGTAGATAATGAGCCAAATGTCTCAGATGAGGCCTGGGGTTGACACAGCACTTTTTCCTCATTAAAAATAAGTAAATTGGAATCTTGGCTCATAAATAAGGCTCATGTGGATTGCGTTCTGTGCATCATCCTGCAAGGGAGCAAACACTGCCCTTGCTTGTCAGAGTAGTGAAGTGGAGAGTCAAGCTCTGGACTCCCACCCCTAACCCCACCCCTACACCATCACCATCAGCAACCCAGCCGCAAACAGTTTCAATTTGTTCCATATTGTTTCTCTACGCAAATACTTGTCTATCCCTGGGAATGTAGCAGGGGACATGACAGTCAAGGCCTCTCCCCTGGTTATGCCCAGTTTTGATTAAATGTGAGGCAGTGGAGACCGACCAAAGGCTTAAAGAGATAAAATGAATTTGTATCATGATGAGTGAGTGAAGGAATCAACCAAGATGAAGGGCTAAAGAGAAACACATTGAGAGGAAGGGTGCGTAAGCATGGCTGCCCGATCTGAGGCGTTTGAGGGAAGACTTGACAAAAAAGGTTTGAGGAGGTGGGGTCACATGAAGGTTTGAGAACAGAGACTTCTCTGCAAAGGGAAGGAGAAATGCAAAGCCCCCCCCCAAAGGGAAGACATGGTGGACAGCGAAAGGATCTGAGATGGTGGTCCAGGTGGTGACAATAGAATAAGCACAGTGGCGCTTGCTGGAGGTGACCTCTCCAACTTGCTGCCCGCGGCGGGGAGTTTCATTTTATCCAGTGTTTTCTAGCCAGCGTGGTCAGCATAGCCCTTGCTCTACTAAGTGTCATCAGTACGCTTTTACTGTTTTTTATAATCTGGCCTCAACACTGTATTTGTATCCCAGGAGGAGTTGGCATCTATTTTCCTCCAAGCTTCAGACACTTTGCTGCTAGGTGGAAAATGTTTCTAGTATGAGTCAGCTTTACGCTTAGGTCTCCACACTCAAAATCCAAACTCTGCCTCGGAAGGCCTGCCATGACCTGGGCTTTATCTCCTTTCTATGACCACAGCTTACCCCATTTTAACCACACTGGTTGTCTTTCTGTTCCAAGAACACAATTATCTCCCACTGCCTATTTGCCTGCAAAAAGACCCTGCCAGGCATTTTTTTCTCTTATCCAATGTCTTCCTCTTTTAAAATCAGAGGGAGAACCTGTATATGCCTAGAGCAAGTTTTAGGCATTGCCAGCTACTCTGTCACAGTCCTTGATGCTGGACTCTCATATATCAGGGCTAACATCACAGAGAACTAACGTCCACTAAGACCAATGAATGTATCAGTCAGTGAATTTTAAACCAGGCAGGGCAGTATTCAGCTAAGAAGTAGTAGAGGTTTAAGAAATCAAAAAGAACAAGAGTCAAATACTTAACTGGTGCTGCTGACGCAGTCAAACAAAGACTGTATCAAAGAGGTCAGCCATCATCTAGCTTAGGGAGACGTGGCGGATGGTGGTGGCATTTCAGTGACTAACAGAGATAAAACCTTTTATTTTTAAGTATGTCTGACAGGGGGCAGGGATAGTGAGAAGACTGAAATCAGCCTGGTGAAGAGATAGTTTGGGTGAGATGGATAGATGGGAAGAATACTGATTTGGGATTCATCAGCTTCAGAAATATGAGTTCTCCATGGAGCAGTAGGGTGGTCAGGAGAAGAAGGCAGGCTAGGGGAGGTGGCCCGGTTAGTAGTGTGGTTGCCCTGCGTGGTGGTTTGAATGAGAATGTCCCTCACGGGCTCATTGTTTGAGGACTTGGTCCCCAGTTGGTGGTGCTGTCTGTGGACCCTTTAGGAGATAGATCCTTGCTGGAAGAGATACATTAGTTGGGGGCATTTACAGCCTCTCCTCACCTTCTGTTTCCTTTCTATGCTTCCTGTGTGCAGATGAATGTGCTCAGCCAGCTTACCACTCTTGTTACCGTGAACTCTTTCTTCTACAGTTTGCCTTGGTCATAGTGTTTGATAACAGTAACTACTATAGCACACAAGTATTGAGGACCTGGTTTCAATGCCTAGCACCTCCATCAAAAATCCAGGGTGACAGGCAGCCCACTTGTAATCCCAGCACTGGAGAGGCTTAGACCTCCAGTCAGATCCCTGTGGCTCTTGAGTAGTCAGGCTTACTGATTCGCTGAGCCCCAGGCCAATAAGAGACCCTGTCTCAAAAAGCAAGATGACCCCCTAGGAACAACATCCACAGTTAACCTAATATCTCCATAAACATATGCACATATGTGTATGCTCATCTTCCTGTGCAAGCATGTACAATTTTATGCACATATACACACATATTTTTAAAGAATAGAAGGAAGATTTGGTCAGAGAAGAAAAAAAAAAACTTGGTCACCAAGTTTTCCTGAATCAGGTATGGGTTTGGCAAAGGAGGTGTAAGATGCCAGATGATGGAGCAAGGGTGTTAAGGTACACCCTTAGATGGCCTGGAATTGTTGGGGAACACACTTAGAGGTGTTACAGACCACTCTTAGATGGAACAGGAATGCGAGGATGCACTCCTAGTTGAAAGGAGTATGTTATGGAGCACTCTTAGATGAAGCAAGGATGTTAGGGGCACTCAGTCGGGGGAAGCATGTTAAAGAGCACTTTAAGATGAGGCAAGGACATAAGGGAGTAGTCTCTTAGAGGAAGGATGTGAGGGAGCTTCCTTGAATGGAATGAGGATGTTAACAAGCACTGTTAGATGGAGATGGAGCTTCTTGTAGCTTCACAGTTTCTTTCTCATTGCTGCTTAATCTGTTTAATGCAGTGGTCCTCAACCTGTGGCTCTCAACCCTTTTGGCCGGAGGGGGGCTGTCAAACAACCCTTTCACAGGAGTCTCCTAAGACCATTGGAAAACACGGAGATTTGCATGATGATTTGTAACATTAGCGAAATTACACTTATGAAGTAGCAAATAAAATAATTTTATAGTTGGTGGTCACCACAACATGAGAAACTATCTCAAAGGGTCACAGCACTGGGAAGGTTGAGAAAGTCTAGTTTAAAGCCTTACACCGGATTACACTAGATTCCATACGAGCCTACCCATTGCCTTTTGCTCTTAATGCCTAAAAATCATTTCTGAGCTATAAATGTTGATGCTTAGTTCCATTTTTCTCTGTGTGTTATTTTTGCAAACTAAGTTTGGAAGAGTTCTGACATCCTCCCTCCCACGCCCCCCAAAAAAACTGTTACAAGCAAATAGCTTCTCTCAAGGGGCAAAGTGATAATGGCATTTGAAATGCAAACAGCTCTGATTTTGCAGTTCACTCTGAAATTCATTATTGGGCAACTATGAGGAAAAACCTGTACAACCGCCTAGTCCCACAGTTCATTACGTGGGGCTTGCGTAAGCCTCCCGTGCCCAGCCAAAGCTGGACAGTTTGAAGTTGATGTATACTGTCTTCCTCCTCGCGCGTAGAGACCTATGAGGCATGGAAAGCTACATATATGGTTAGTGGAGGCAGTGTGTGTGTTTGGGGGCATGAATCTATTTAACCCTTTATGGGAAGCCATAGCTAGCTTTCTCTGACTTTCATCTTGGCATCCAAAGCATCTCCACAGAACTGTAATTGTTCCACAGAGCTTGATTGCTCTTGTATCTAAATGGACTCTGTCTTCTTCAGGCCTGAGGCTGTGCCTGGTGCTGCCAGGAGAGCTGTGGGGCTTGTCATCAGAAGCTCAAATGATAGATGTTTTTCCATTTATTTTTTTCTCCATAATAAAAATAATATGTGCTGATTATAGAAAAATCAGGACTGTACAAACATTAAAAAAAGAGAAACATGATGCAGTTGTAGTTCTAGTGGCTCGAAGAAAACCAGCATGAACACTTGGGTTGGCTTCCATCCAAACATTGATCTGAAAAAGCGATCTGCCAAGCTGAAGGGCATCCAGGTCCCCTTCCATCATGACCTCACTCTACCTTCTTGCCAGTCCTCTGTGGTGGATGATGGTCTTCAGCCTCAAGTGACTCATAAAGGGTTTGAGCCTCAAGAATTTCAGATGACTTCCCTGAGATCATATACATGTGGCTGGAATCTCTTCCGGTTTGATCCGTACTAGGATTTGAACAGAGGGCCCTTTAATGCTAGACAAGCACTCAATCCTTGAGCAACATCCCCAGGCCAAAGATCTTTTGACTCCAAATCATACAGATGTTTCTCACTCATTTGTGCCTGGGTTCTGTTTCAGCACCACTTTGTCAATACACGATATGACAATCACACCCAGCAGGTCTTAAAACCAAGCGGCAAATCTCCCTTTACTTCTGTGCTATCTTGCAGGTTTAATAAAAGCCAATGAAAAATTTGCCTTCTGTTCAGCCTCTTGCTTTTCTGTTCTCTAGAGTGTCATGGAGTACCTGGAAGGGCCTTCCAGTTGTCATGCCTGGCCTTAATTGCAGTCCCAGCATCTTTTCTTCCATTTGAATACCTATCGGTGTTATAGGAGAAATGACCAGTTAATATTATGACTGGTTGGGATCTAGAACCCCAGTGATGTCTGCCTGTGTCCAGTACTTCTTATACTGAGTGCCTCCAGAATGATATAATTATTCCTGCAAGATTCAGATTAAATTCTAAAACGTTTTATGAATGGACTATATTTTATAGCAGTTCTGAGATTCATAGACAAATTAAGAAGCTATTACAAATGCTTCCTGGTTACCCCACATCCCATCCCCCACTGACATCTTACATTAGTGTTGTATGCTTGTTGGTTATAATTCATATACAAGGATAATAATACCATCATAATTTTAAATTGGGTTCAACCTTATTCATGTTTCTTTGGTTTTTACCCAGTGTGCCTTTCTTGTCCCTCAATTCTATATCAGGAACTCACATTTTGATTTAACTGGCATTTATTTACTTGGGGCTTTTTCTGGCTGAGGTAGTATCTCAGATTGTCCTGGTGTTTTATGACACTTGACAACTCCATAGAGTTCTGGTCAGAACATTGTAGGATGCATCTTTTGGGGGATGTATCTTACAAGAAGACTGAGTTATGTCGGTTTTGCGTGTGTTTGTATGTGTTTGTGGATGTGGGTTCATGTGTGTGGAGGCCAAAGTCAAACTCAAGTATCATTTCTCAAGATTCATCCACTTTGTTTTTCTCTTTTTACATATATATATATATATTCATTGCTTGTATGAGTGTTTTACCTGCATGTATATGCATCATGTGTTTCTTGTGCCTGTGGAGATCAGAAGTGGGGGGTCATAGCCCCTGGAACTGGGGTTACAGATGACTAAGCTGGGATGTGGGTGCTGGGAATAGAACCCAGGCATATGCAAGAGAAGTAAGTGCTCTTAATGGCTGTACCATCTCTCCAGCCTCCACCTTGAATTTTTGAGACAGGACCTTCCAATGGCCTGGTTAAGTTAGACTGCCTGGCCAGTGCACCCCAGGGATTCTCTCCCCACTGCTAAGATTATAAACAGGTGACACCACCTCCAGCCTTTTTACACGAGTTCTGGGGACAGAACACACATTCTTGTGCTTGTCTGGCAGGTGGCAGGTACTTTACCTACTAAGCTACCTTCCCAACCCTAAAGTATGGGTTTTAAGGAGGAAGATGGCTCTACCACCCTGCTGCTCCTATCACATCATATCAAGGGCATCTTCCACCTGCATGGTGCACCCTGCTGATGGCGACCTTGATGACTGGGTAGAAGCAGAGCCGGTCAGTTTTCTCTACTGTTAAGCAACTCTTTTCAGCTTCATCTGCCTTTGACTCTTTTAAGGATCTTTGAGCTATGCTATTTTTAAATTGAACTGCTAATTTTCAGGTAGAGAAGGTACAGATGGGATGAAAGGGTGATGCTGGTTTCAGGTTGAGTTTGAAGATGTAAATCTGAACAAAGAGCGGTCTTTGCGTTAATGGGCACATCAGCAACCCATGACCCCCAAACAGGGAGCCCCTAGATGGCTTCTGCCTTTTTTGATGTAGGCCTTTGGTATTCAGGCTAATAAAATGCTAAATGAGTTTCTAAGCCTTGACCTTGGATTCTTTTCAACTCAAGGTGGCTTCTTCAACTTTTTCCTCATTAGACTTTTCTGAAGCTCCTTGCAGTTCTATTATGGCACCTCCACCCATGTCTTCTTCCTTCAGTCCCTGTGGGTATTGGTGGGAATTCTCCTTGAAGCTTTCTCTTGTCTTAGCAGTCTCACCAGTTTGTCATCTCACTGTCCCACCAGGTGGCCTGTTCAGATAGACACCCACTGGCAACTGAACCTTGACATTTTCAAGTTATTAATGCCAGTTTCTGCCGTTTACAGCGGTAGCTACACAAACCCACCACAAAAGCAGAGACACCCAGATTCTTATATCCTAGACCGAGTCCACACATCAGGGTTTGTGAAGACCCTCTCCTGCTTGACCTCATTTGTGCTTGCTTAATCCTGGGAGGTCCTGAAGGAAAAGAGAATGATACCATGAGAATCCCATCCCTTTGAGGGTGGCAGTGAGGGAAGGTGGCACATGAAGGAAGATTTGGGATCAGGGCCTGCTCAGTGGCCCCATGGTAGTGTGTCCTGCAGCTGTGGTATCAGTTCCTACCTCTGGGGAACTGAAATCTTAGATAGTCACCAGGATGCCTTGGTCTTGGTCTGGCATGCCACAATGTTCCCCTTTGTAAGACAGGCAAAGGAGGGATGGGGCCAGGCCAGAACAGGCATGGCTCAAGCAGAAGCCAAGTTCTAGGTGACTTTGGTTGGTGGCAGCTGAGTCATTTTAGGGGATCTTCTTTGTCATCTTTTCTGTAACATCTAAAGTCATCATTAAATGGGTTCTTTTCTGAGGAAATGGGTGTGTTTATAACGTCTTTCTTGACTACCCTAATTCAGGTCTGAAAATGGCAGACAATGATTGAGGGAAAAGCAGAGTACACACACACACACACACACACACACGATGAAAATTCATTCTCGAAGATAATTAGTAATAAAAATCAAAGTATCTACTGTGCCTTGTTTCCATGATGAGACGGGTACAGACTCTATCCACAGAGCGAATGGCATGTCAGGTTTACCCAGGAGCAAAGAAGTTGGAAGCTTCTCCCCAGTATGAGTTACCCACATTTATTCTTTAGATAACAGTGAGTTTTGTCGATGCCCAAATACAGATTATGAAAAACAAACTGTGTACAAACTGTGCATTTTATAAGGTCATATTTTCTGAACGTATGCATCATTCAAGGCCTCCTTTTACGGTTTGTCAACAAGATAGCTGCATAAAATACATCCTGATATCTCACAGCTGTGTGTAATTCATCCTCTCGACCCATGCTGCACAAATAAAAATTTTATTTGTATCATCTAAAAGAAATACTAGTGCATAAATACATAAGCAAAGCTCATAAGAAACAGCCTCCTGACCACAGATCCCGTGGAGGGGATATTGTGCAACCAATTAAAAAGCCCAGAGATGGCTCCATAATTCCTGTACACAGATAATAAACACTGTGCTCAGCAAATAGTGTAGTTATGTAACTTCTCCGGAGCCTTGCAAAACTGTCTCACAAGCATTGGTCCAGCCTGACTTCAGATTCTCCTAGGAATATCTAGAAATAAAGTCTCTTTGTGGAGAACTTTAGAGCCAATAGAGAGTCTTACTTTGGATTTGGAGTCTGGAAAAATGCAGGTGAAAGTTCAGGGGATTGTTTAATGTGTGGCATATTTGGCCCACAGGAAATCGAATAGCTGTCATTTTCTGTCACCTAGAATGCGGAGGAACTGGCCCTGAAGACTGAGAAAATTCTTCACATTGGGTTTCTTGAGCCTCAATATGATCAAATGCAAGTTCCCCACACTCAGGCCTCCCTTAGGCTCCCAAAGTCAAGGTATCTCTGCTGGGCAAGCAGATGGTAATGGCTTGATTAGCAAATCATGCACCATCTCCGTCCATCTAAGACAGCAACTCCAGTGGGCTGTAGAACATGCAGAGACCTCGCCTCAAGCCTATGTGGAAGTTTCGTAGGCATTTCTCTACTGTAGCTGGAATGTATGCAGAAGCGTTTTGTCTTTCTCTCACTGGGGTTGGGTGTTGGGGAATAGATGATAGCCCTCTTCTGCCAAGTATCAGGTCCTAGCACAATGACCTTACTCTCCACCACTTTAACAAGTTGACTTGTATTGCTAGTTTAACTCAAAGCTGGCAGGGTTAGCTTATAAGCCCACTGGTACATTTATGTGGGAGGAAGGCTAAGATGCCTGTGCCCACCTTCATAACACTAGTACCTGACTGCAATGAACACCATGGTGGCCATAGTCACTCTTGGCACCTGGCATGGTTTTTAGTGGTGCTGGTAGTTCACAAGTACTGGTATGTTCAGATGGCCTTTACCCAGTTCAAGTACCCTACCAGCTGTCTCATAAGCCCCTTACAGACTGTGGTGTAATTGGCAGGAGCTGCCTCACTGGATCAGAACCCACTATGATATGTGAGTCTCCTAAGTACCAGGTAAAGCACCCAAGTGTCAGTGAAGTCCCAAGAGTAATGCCTTAGGGACGAGCTATGGCTAAGCTGCACTAGGTGGGATCAGCTGGCCACACTCTGCCTGTCACAGATGGAAGATAACACTCACTCTTCTTGGCCAATGTGATCTGCCTTCCGGGGGCTCCACTGGATCTAAAGAGTTCTAACCTGCAGGTCTCAGCTCATGTATTCCACAAAGCCAGCAGTATTCTAAAAGTTTTCTCCTGACTTCTTCCTCAAGGGTTTCATCTCCAGCCACTCCCCATTCACTGATTTCCTTGTTGTTATCCTTTTCTTGCGGCAATGTTGAATTTGCAGAAGAGGTCCAAGAATGATGCAGAGGATGTAGGATGCAGAGCCTCCTCCTCTAGTCTCCTTTCATAGCACATGTGATGCCCTCTAAATCAGTCTTACAGGCTGAGTCCCTCTTCTGGTTGCTTCCTTGGGACTGGAAATTATTTAAGAAACTGTCTAGATTCTAGAATATTATATGCATATGTATTATTACTAGATATTTCAGAGATGTGCCTCATGTATAAACTCAAACATTCACTTGTACTTCTATAAAAACAATTTTCTACTGTTTATGTGTTTCCATTGGCATGGGTGAATGGAGGCCAGAGGTCAATATTGGGTCTCTTTTCTGCTTCTTTACACATTATTAATATTATTGTTGTTGATGATGATGCTGTTGAGACATTATTATTTATTCCCTTGCTGAACCCAAAACTCACGAATTGGCTAGACTGGCTGGCTAGTGAGCTCCAGTGGTCCATCTGTGTCTGCCTTCCTCACACAGTCAATGCAGGGGTTATGGATGCTCAGTGTGGTATCTTGCTTTCATGTGGATACTGGCAATCTGAATTTCCATCCTCACTCTCACATAGCAGGCAGTTTATGGACTGAACCATCTCCCAGTACCCCTTTGTGTTTCACGTACTATTTAAACACACTTCCGTATATACTTTATCACACTCAGCATTAGAGTACCTGCACTGTGACCATCACAAGGAGCCAGGAGTAGCATTTCTACGTCAAGAATGTTTGTATCTGGGGTGGTTTCAGAGTTTGGGTTTTCAGACTAAGGATGCGCTGCTTGTGTTCATTCTGTTGTCTCCCTGTCAAGTACAACCATCAGAGGGCAGTTCCCTTTGTGTTCATACGTTAGACCCAGGATTGACACCGCTGCATCTCCTGGGATGGAGTGGATTTAAGAGAAGCAGGGTTTTCATAGCACAGATAGAAAACACTAGCATCAGGGAACAAGAAGAGGTGCTGGCCGGAGTGGACAGAATGGGCTTTCTGAATGGAAGCATCACGTCTAGAGCACCCACGAGCAAGCCCAAAGTGGAAATTACTCGGCGAGTGAGTGAACAGAGGTAGAGCAACAATGGGACCAGGAAGCCATGGTGACAAGCCCTGGATGATCAGCCTGTGCAACAGTGGACCAGGAAGCCATGGTGACAAGCCCTGGATGATCAGCCTGTGCAACAGTGGGCCAGGAAGCCATGATGACAAGCCCTGGATGATCAGCCTGTGCAACAGTGGACCAGGAAGCCATGGTGACAAGCCCTCAATGCACAGCCTATGAGCCCTCTGAAGGCCACCAGACGAAGACACAGGGCTGTCCAGCATGACCCACTGCAGCGAGGTGGACTTCTAATGTCTTCCATCCAGACAGTCTGTTCCTTTCTCTCTGGCAAGCCCTGATGTGGACAGATGTCATCTCTCACAGGCAAATTCATCTCTGAGGATTTGTTTCATCTGACTACGATATTGGTTACCTTCCTTGCTGTGACCAAACACTTAAGCCAAGGAGACTTAAGGAAGGCAGTGCTTGTTTGAGCTCACGTTCAAGGGAACCATCCATCATGGCAAGGCAGGCATAGTGGCAGGGGTCTGAGGCTGCTGGTCACATTGTGTCCACCGTGAGGAAGCAGAAGTGGAAGGTTATTGCTCAGCTCACTGCCTCCTTTTTGCTGACTCTGGAACTCCAGCCATAGGAAGGTGTCACCGACTTTAGGGTCGTCCCACATCAGTGAACCCAATTATAAGCTCTCTCTCAGACATGCGCAGAAGTTTCTCTCATAGGCAATTATACTATCTCTGGCTAGAAGGAGTGAATATTACTCATTGCAAATGTCTTTGCCCTCCTCCCCTCCTTCCCTGACCTGTGCCCACCATCCTTTTCTCTCTTTCCCAGCATGGCCGAGGGACCCAGTTCATTCCTCTGCCTCTCACCATGCTCATGACTTTTCGCCCCTAGTTGCTCAACAACCAGGGGTTTAGAATGCTTGAGACCAGCTTTGAGAATGTTCTGGAAAGGTTACACGAGACAGTTGATGTTCTAGTAGTAATCCCTTTGTAACCTGACTATAACTGCAGACTTCCACATCGAGAATGATAAAACAGTGTGGATTTAGAAGTCTTAAGGGAATTGTAAACTGTCTAGGATTAAAATTTCAATACCGTTTGTGCCCCATAAATATGAAGTCTTTAGTAACTTGAAACTGTGCTATTATGACTCAGGTCTGAAAATCCTGGATTCTGGCTGAAGGAATAGGAATAACACGTGGGGGAATCTGGTCCCATCCCTCACCTCCAGGCCCATGCTGTGGGCCCACTGAATAGCAAGGGTGTGACCTCATAGGCAAATAAGTCCAGAGAAATCACCATGCTGGTTATGAAAACGATACACGCTCCAGAAGAGAAAAATGTTATTCTTTCCACCAGGTTTGCTTATGGAAATGGGGCCGAACTGAACCTGTGGCCTGTCAGGCTCCACAGGCAAGACCCCAAGAAACAAGTGTGTAGGATAGCTTTTTGAATGACTTTAGTTAAAAAAAAATAAACCAGTCTAGTCGGTCTGAACTGGCAAATTAATTTTAACTATAGAATCACTTACCAAAGTATATAAAATTAGACTTCCTAAGTGCCCAGAGGAGACTTGGCATTGTGTCTAACAGATTCACTGAGACTTAAGTAAATGGACTTATCTTAATACAGCTAAGGCCTTGGGACTTTTAATACCGAGTTGATCTTAAGCATAGCCCTAATTTATCATTTTTAAAAGTCACCGCATGTGTGCTTCAGTGCTAATTGAAGCACTGAATTATATACTTCGCCTGAACTAATAATCTAACATGGATTATAGGCCTGGAAGGAAAATAATTCAGTTTGTTGTCTTTAAGGTACAGTATTTTAATGTTGAGATTGACAGAATTCATTCGTTTCTAATGCTTACTGTGATTTAATGGATGCTAGCATTTCACTGGACTCACTCAACTTCCAAGTATTTTCACTGTGTCATTTTTGTAATAAGCTTCTAATGCCAAATTCTTCCACCAGAATGAAAACCCAGCTGCTTTTCTTTTGATTCAGGGGTGAATTTATGGGACCAGAGAGGAGCTTATGAAGTGGCCAGAGCCTCCCTTCTGAGCAAGGACCCTGGGATCCCAGGACAGAGCTTCCCAGCAAAGGTCAGCTGTTTGTATTCATTTGTTCTTCCTCCCTTTCCTCTCTCTCTCTCTCCTCTCTCTCTCTCATTCATTTGTTCACCCTCAGCTTTGAGATGGCAAAAGTCTCAAAATTGTGTTGACCAAACCAGACCTCCGTCTTTACCCATTTTCAGTGCAAAATCTGCTCCTTTGAAATGAGAGCCCTGTTCTTACAGGAGAGAGAATGAGTCCAGCTCTCTGGTGGTGCAGCCCTAACGAGAGACTCAGCAATGTTAGCATCTACAAGCATTAATCTGAGGATGCGGTAGGGAGATGGCTCATTAGTTAGGACCCTCTGCTGCTCTTGCAGAGGACCTGGGTTCAGTTCCTAGCACTTGTTTTAGGTGGCGAACAACCATCTGTGACACCAGTTGAGTGGCTCTGGCATTTTCTTCTGGCCTCTGTGGACACCAGTCACGCAAATGTTATACATACATGCAAGAAAGCATCCATGTGCATGCAACAGTACATTCATACAATAGTAATAAATCTTTAAAAATTATCTGGGGGTACTGAGAATATAGCTTAGTGGTGGAGAATTTATCTAGGTTGTGTGAAGCCCTGGGTTAGATTTCAAACCCTGAAAAATAATTTTCCAATCAAACACCAAAGATTACATATCAGACACATAAGTTCTGCCTTCAGTT
Organism: Ellobius talpinus; assembly: GCA_001685095.1. Taxonomy (NCBI): domain Eukaryota; kingdom Metazoa; phylum Chordata; class Mammalia; order Rodentia; family Cricetidae; genus Ellobius; species Ellobius talpinus. Next base: position 10,108 of record LOJH01000568.1, on the reverse strand, counting down.
TACTTGAATGGCAACTATTTTTTGTATTCATATTGGTTTAATAAATACTTTTCTCCAATTGATTATTAGTAGAAATGCTTTCACAAAGTTTTAAAAATCCATCATGAGTCTTAATACACTTTAAACCTTGTTTACTTTTGACTTAGATTTTTGCCTTCTGTGATATGCCATAGAGAATTGGAATTTTGCCAATTAATACTTTGGGGCTTTTCATCTGCCAAGCAGACATGACTTTCTTTAAATTTCAGAATGCATAGTGACAGAAGATGATGAAATCCGTAGAAACCTGAGTCCTTTGGAGAGATCGCTGTGATGGCTTTGTCCTGGTGTTCTCTGGAAGTATTTTTAGATCATTTCTTCACGATAGAAAACAGATTTTTTAAAAGAGCAGTCAAGACAGTAGAAATCCCATGTAGCTTTCTAGAGCGGTCACTGGGCCCCTCTGTGTGGGGACAGATGGGATGATTTATATCCTCCATTTATCTGCTGGAAAGGCTGCACTTGAAACAGTTGTATGAGAGGTTAGTGGTATGAGAGGTTGGCTAAAGGAGCCAAATGCCCAATCTAACATAAGGGGACATGTATTTTAAAGAGGTGCTCCCAAATTGTGTGTGTTGGAGGGAACAGAAGCATGGAGTTACTAATGCTGCTTCCTAGGAGAAAAACTTGATAGTGAAGAAACTCCCATCATGCTATTGGTCAGTCATATTAGGGTATGATGGATGCAGAAGAAGAGAAATATACTACTTAACAAAGAATATATGTCTACTAAAATAGTTATAGACTTGGGGTTGGCAAGATATGGATATCAGTGGATAAAGGCACTTGCTGCTAAGTTTGGTGGTCTGAGCTTAATCTGCAGGACCCACATGGTGGAAAGAGAGGACCAATTCTTTCAAGTTGTCTTTTTACCTCTACACACATGCACACACACACGCACACACAGAAGCACATACACACACATAGGCACACACACATGTGCACACATATCCAGCAGGTTTCTGGGTGGTAGAAAACAGGAGGATAGGGAGTTTTCCTGGGGGTAGATTTGCCAGAATCAGTGCATACAGCACAGAATGTCTGTTTAGATTTTAATTTTAGATCAACAATGAGGGTTGTTTTATTTTTTTTTAAAAAATAGATAAATTCTATATAATATTTGGGACATACTTGTGTTTAAAAAAAGTCTTCATGTCCCAATATGGTTCAACGGAAGTGCAGGTCTGGCTGGGTGTTTTAAGTGTCATCGTCCATGGGAAACTAGTGCAATAAGCTGTCATGTTGATGGCTCACCACTAGTGTCAGCCAATTCTGTTCTGCTCTGGCTTCTGGCCTTGGTTTCAATTTTCATGTCCACTGGCCATCTGGCAGGTGCCATGAGACATGTATGAGGAGCAAGTGGAACATCACTGCCAACCAAGCCTCTGTATTATGAGACGGTCTGTATCACCAGAAAACTAGTGTGCACCATTGCTCTTTGGCACAGTTCCTAACTCCGTGGGATTCCACGTGGGAGATGGGCTAAAGTAGATTGCATTCAAGTGACTACACAATATTGGCAGTATTTAAGATAATGGGGACAAAGGTGATTTGGTGACTGCCAGCTTTCTTAGTGTTTTATGCCGTAGGACTCATCTCAACTCACCATGGTGACATTAGCATTATGTGACCATAATTGCAACATATGTTCACGTGGGCAACTGACAAAACCCTCCATGAATGACTTACATATAGATGGTCTATTAATGTGGTCTACATGAAATTCTCCATGCAGTGGACACATCTATTAGCTCTGGATAGTGTCTGTAATTGTGTATCTGCCCCCTTTATCAGTAGCAGTCAAGATCTAACTTTGAAACTACATCAGCACAGTGACTCTCCACACAAAGTCTTCTTCCAGTAAAGTATTCGTAAAGCCTAGATGTGCCCATTGTATTTCAGAAACATTTTTCATTTTCCATCCCCCTGGTTTCTTTGACTTGGCTAGTTTTTAAAAGTACACCTTATGCCCTGGGCATTGGGCATATGGTCAATAAAGGAGGCAGGCAAGCCTTTGTCCCTGCACCTTACATTCCAGTGAGGGCCGCATAAGTGAAATAAATTCAGATTGTCTCTCAGAGATCCATTGGGTAGGTACATTGTGGTGGAAATGCCTAGAGAAACCTTTCTGAGATAAAGATTTTTACCTTTTCCATTGAGTTCCACAGAGCTAGTGTGTGAAGAATTGATAGTCGAGGGAAAGGAAGAAGCTGCATTTATAACCAGCAACTGTGGCTGATGAGCATACACCATCTCACTCTTGGCTCACCAGCGGTGAGAAAGCTGGAGCATCATCAAGAAAGAGTGAGCAGAAGCCGTGAGAACTGGTCAGCCTGGAGAGTATTGTCAGAGTGCCAGGTGTGCCTCCAGTAGGTTAGCAATGTTAAAGATACTCCCTGTGTCTGGGCCCTGGCTACATAGGAGGAGGACCTGCCACTATGAACATCCTCAAAGAGGAAAGATCCCTTTCTGATATGGTTTCCCTACATCATAATGTGCCAACTTCACTGGCTTTCATGTGTGCATATTAGAAGTGTATTATCAGTGATCTTTCCCTTTAGCTATAGGTCCCAGGCATCTTCCTTTTGAAAATTGTCCTTGTATTTCTCAGTGGCGTGGCCACTGGTACATTGCCCCCACTTAAACAAATACCACCTCCATCCATGCTCATGCAGGCACCTTTTACTACATGTGGTGGATCACACATAAATGGGGCCAGAAAAGTACGAAGATTTGAAAGGAAGAAGAGATTCAGTGTGAGAGAGGAGACAGAACAATGGTTCTCAACCTGTGGGGTGTGACCCCTTTGGGGGTCAAACAACCATTTCACAGGGTCACATATCAAATATATTACATATCAGATATTTACATTATGACTTACAATAGTATTGAAATTAGATGAAGTATTACATATCTGATATTTACATTATGATTTATAATAGTATCAAAATTAGATGAAGTAGCAATGAAATAATTTTATGGTTTGGACTCTCATCACAACATGAGGAACTGTATTAAAGGATCACAGCATTAGGAAGGTTGAGAACCACTACAAGATAATGAGGTATCTTTGACCAAAGAACCTAACATGTATAAAAATATAAAGGAATACATTTTAAATGCCTTTGGAGGATTTTAGTGAGAATACAAGGTTTAGAAGTTTGGAGAGGGCCTTGAGACTATCTGTAGTACCAGAGTGCTGCTCAGTGGAACCAGTGACTTAGACAGGGGTTCAGTTGAAGACTCCCTCCTTGTCCCCATCTTTCTCTCATGGCACAAGCTGTCACTGCTGCTGATAATTTGAAAGAATAGTTGGGGAGGAAAAGAGTGGGGGGGGAAGGACATGGCCTCACTAGAGTTAAGGAACTTTCAGCCTTTTATTGGTGAGCTGGTTGGCATTGCCTGTGGCCTGGCATTTTCTCATCACTCTCGCTCCTCTTGGGGGCATTGTAAGAATGAGATAGAACAATGGCTTTCAAAACACTCAGGGGCTGGGCCATTACTGTACAAATGTAAGGTGATACTTGGGGTTTAAAGTGTCTTTGGGGACCCATCTCCAGTTTCATGTTTTGGAAGAGTCAAGCTGAGAACCAGGGAAGACATGTCACATTGATTGAGTATGAGATGGTCTCGGTGGAACTCAGCCTTTGAATGCTCCAGGAAATGTCCAATTTCCAGCTTTCTCACATCACAAAGAAATTATGGAAATTGTACGTGAAATGAAAAATAAGAGGCCAAAGGATTAGAAGGGGAGCCCAGAGCTTCCTTAGCAGATGGTAGGTCTCAAATATCAAGCAGCAACTCATTATAATGGTAGAGGCAGATTCCACTCCAACAGATGCACTTACCAATTTCCAAGCCCAGAAAACTGAGCCCCAGCTCTAGTGTCAAGTGGCTGCTCCCAACTGTTCCTTCACAACCAGTCTCCTTAGAAGGGTGGCTCACATTCTCTGGCCCTCCCTCTCCCATGCCCCCCTCCCCTTGTGGGTAGCAGTTCCTAACACTTCATCAGAACCACCACTCCGAAGTCTTAGGTGGCCTCTTTAAAGCCAGGGCTTGCCTCCCTTCTCCCTGCTCATCTCAACCCTGACTTACTTTCCTGACTTACTTTCTTTTGGCTCTCAAAAGCCTGTTCTTTGTTGGTTGTTTTCCTGCTTGAAATGTATTATCACTGCCATTGTTAGTATTATCAGTGGGGAGGACGTGAGTGTGAAGGTCAGAGGACAACCTTGCAAAGTTGGTTCTTTCCTTTCACCATGGATCTGAGGTACAAGGACAGGTGTGGCCTCTTCTGCTCTAGGGATGCAGAACTTATCATGGACTGTGATAAACTGGAATCAATGTTTAGTGACGCGGGAGTTTTCAAGGTTAGCTTATTTTAGAAAGGTCTGAGAATTACTGAGAAGTTGCAGAGCACTCCTGGAAAGCCCTTGCTCAGTTTCCCCTGCCATTCACATTTATTCCCCTGTCATTCATGTTTATATTGCTATGGTATGTTTGTAACAATCAATGAGAGTGTGTGTGTTCACATCCTTTTTCAACCTGGAAGCTTTTATCAGGAGAGAGGTTGAGGTCACCTAAAAGAACAGGCAAATTCTGAAAAGGACTAGGGGTCTAAAATTCTGCTTTCAGTTGAAGAGCTGATTTCCTTGGAAGTGATTCAAGGCACATGAGTGTCGCTTTGGTAATTTCACATCACATGAAGGCTGAAGGTCTGTCACCTTTGTTCTCCAAAGTCAGAACATACAACCAGGGAGGGTGGTTTTTCACAGTTACTTGGTCAACAGTTGTGAGGGCAACATAGGTGTTTTGTGTAACTAAAATTTTAAGTTCACTTTTTCGAAAGTGCTCTTATTCTTCCTTTTGAAAATGAGACACATTTTCAATTCTACTCAAGAGTATTCACAGGAAAATCTGTCAAATCTTGTTCAAAAAAATAGCTAGGCTGGGGCTAGAGCTGGTCTAAAATGTCTGAGGCCCTGGGATTTAGTCCCCCGCTCATAGTATATAAGACCTTTGAGTGAATGCAACCTGAGTCAGGGTAGAAGACTCATGGATTTGTCACTTTCTGTCACTATGATAAAACAACATCACCAGTGACTTATGGAAGCAAGGGTTTGTTTTGGATTTGATTCCAGTGGGAGAGTTCATAATGGTGCAGGAGGCAGAACAGTGGGAACAGGATACTGAGGGATCACATCTTCAACTGCACAGTTAAAAACAATGAAAACTGAACCATCGGTGAGGCTATACATCCTCAAAACATGCCCCTAAGGATGGTCCTCTTCCAGCAAAACCACACCCCCTACAGGATCCCTAGCATTCTCCAACAGTGCCACCATCTGGAGATGCTTGCAATGGATTAAATAAAAATTGCTGAGGGAATCCGGGCAGTGGCAGGCAGTGGGCAGGGGGACCTGAGAACAGCCAGTCCTAGGCAGGGACTGAACATAAGACCATGCTGCAGGTCTCCAAAGGTGGCTGGTCCCCAGCAGCAAGCCATGTAGAGGCTACGGGTGAGAGACAGATGGATAGGCACACCATGCAGAGTGAGGTTGGATATTTATTAGGTGGGTTATGGAGGGGAAGGAAAAAGGGGAGAAGAGCAGAGAGAGAGAAGAGAGAAGAGAAGAGAGAGAAGGGAGAGACAGAAGCAGGGGAAGGGGAGAAGAGGGGGAGGCAAAAGCTACCTCTTTGAGATGGAGATGGAAAAAGAGAGACTAAGGCTGCAAGCCAGAAGGAAGACCTGCCTGCCTCTGTGGATGGGGGAGGGAGTGGGCATGGCTTGTCTCTTAAAGAGACAGATCATTACAATGCTCAAGTACTGCACTTGTGGGGGACAGTATTCACTTGCCAAGATTTTCTTTCACCTTGGTTTCATGTGCTGCTGATGCCCTGACTTTCTGTCATGAGTTCTTTATCGTATAGTGCTATGCTTTCTACTGGGGTGTCACGAGAGTCTGAGTAAGAAGAAAATTAAATTATTTAAAATTAAAAATGTATTTTTCTCTAACAAGGGAAAATGAAGTCAAGAAAATTAGAATTTTCTGTGTTATACCGAGGGTTTTTTTAGGCTCACATGTATTGAAATGTCTACGAGTTTCCATCACTACCTTAAGTTTTACCCTTTTGGAGGCAGTTTTTAGGCCCTTTGAGCATGCCTCTTAGACTCCGCATGTAAAGAGAAATGGATCTTTCCCAAGATGACATGGATTTGCAGAAACCTGCACAGTGGAGATTTGGGGAAGGAAGAAGAAAAGTTGATTATGGCACAGTACACCCAAAGATTCCTTTTGATAGATTTTCAAATGTAAGTGTTCCTATCAAAACAGTTTTAGATTTACCAAAGATGCAGATAAATCACATAATTTCTGTATGTCTCATGCCTGGTCCCCTCTTGTTAACATCTAGTATTACTGCACATAGAACAGCTATTAAACCACACCAATAGATCTCTGTTGACTGAATCCAATCTTATTCAGACTTCCTTAGTTCTTCCCTAACATTCTCACTTCTTCCCCGAAGCCTATTCTGGAGTCCTTTCCATTAACCTCATTTTCCCCAAGACTTCCCTTGCCTGTGGTCATTTCTGAGGCTTTGATTGTTTTGGATGACCTTGACAGTCTCTAGGATAGGTCAGAGGACTTGTAATCTAGACTGTGCCTCAGCTGGGATTGTCTGATGCTTTTCTCTGGGAGGACTGAGCTTTGCAGAGAAGACCATGGAGGGAAAGTCTCACTCTTCCAGCATCATAGCAGGTCCACCCTCAGGAATGACATAATGCTACTGGTACCTTTCCCATTGCCAACTCCTTTCTTTTTTTCTCTTACCCAGTACTGATAAGTCTCTACACACCTGCTTCTAAAGAGGGGAAGGGAATGCCTGTTCTTGACGGACAAGTAGGTACTTCAGTGGCCTTAAAGTCTAATGCTTGTTAGATATTTTGATTTCCCCTGTTTTTCTGCGTATTTGACTACTTGTTTATGACAATATGGATTTCATAGATATTTATCTTATACTTCAGATTGTAATATAGGGCTCTGGCTTATTTTTTTGTTCAAACTGATCCTGCTTTGACTATTAATTAATTTCTTTTCATTGGTTCCTGTGTCCTAATGACAGATAGCTGTGTGTATGTGTGTGTATACATGCATGTGTATGCACACATACATGTTCTTTGTAGATTTTAAAATAGCTAATTCCAAATGCTAGCTTGAGGCTGAGGCATAGCACTTGGAGACATGGTATGGGCGCACCTGGTTTTGTCTTGTTGTACCTGTGAGGTCTATTTCTAGCCTTCAATTCTTGAGACCCAAATATAATCTTTTCTCCTGAACAAGCTGTTTGTCAAAGTTAACTTCTGGTTCCCAGCATCTGACCCAGTTCTGGCACTTGACATTCCTCTTGCTGACCTGGGCCTCAGCACTGCCCTTCCGCTAATTACTTGAAATTAATTTGCCATTTTTCTAAAAGAGGCATGCAGGAAGACTTTATTGAGCTGGCATAATCAATTTCTCATATTTTCCCCTCAGCAGAGCCTCTCAGGGTCTTCCTTTTGCTTGATCCACTAATTTCCCCAGCACATAATTTAAAGGCTTGGTCATGAACTCAAAACAGAGCCAGTGAGAACGAGAGCTAAGGAGGCCAGGGTTGTGGGTCATGGTGAGGATTACTTGATTCTATGGGAACAATTCCTGGCTCAGCTCCTTGACCTTACCTAACAGGTTTTCTCCCCAGAGAACCACTCAACATCTACTCCATGCCATAAGGTCCCAATGACAAAACAAAATACGAGTTTTCTCTCCTGAGAACTACTCAGCATCTGCTCCCTCCCTCCCACCACTGCCCATAAAGTCCCAATGATAAACCAAACCAATGATAAACCATTTGAGTCTATTAAAGCTCCCGGGGAGCCAGTGAGTTTACTGGACTGACTTACACAGTGGGTATTGGCAGGAGCATGGGTGAGGCTAAAGCACCACACTGGAAAACCTAGCATGCATGATGACTTCCATAAAACCACATAGATGGAGACCCTCTCTTTAGCCTTCCCCAAACCTCAGCTACCCACAGCCGCCTACCTTGATGGCCTTAACCACAGAAACAGCTGTATGTCAGTCCATGCAGACTTAATGTTCTAACACAAATGATAATAATGAACGGTACTGCGTATCTCCTAACATGCCTTTGTCTGTCATCAGGCAAATATGCTTGGAGGATGAGATCTGTAAGAGCTTCTTTATGTCTTCTACCTCATAGATGTCAATGATACCTCCTTAGGCATGTCCACAGACAACCGTGCAAATTGAATGCTGTACCATTCAGGGTGTTGCAGAGGGTGGGAGGCATTTGAGCTCCAGGGTCAAATGGTACAAAACCAGCTCAGCTTCTGGGGGAGTCGGCCCTGCCTAGCAACCAGGTTCCAATCAGTGGTGTTCTGTTATAAAAACTTTTAAAGGAAAAACCTGCCAATTGAAGATGATCCAGTGGTTTTTTTTCCGAGTTCTTGCAGTGTGTTCATTTAATTGGCATTTCAGAACTTCTGTGCTGCTTGCTCAGGAACAGGACCTTTGAGACTGCCAGCTCCTCCCACAGTGCACAAAAATATTCAAGAACAAAAGGCTACTCTGGGAAGATAATTCTGCCATAACTGCATTAAAGTCCAGCACCTTCCTTTGTAGTTCAAAACAAGAATACCTGGGCACATCATTTGTGGTCCTGCAGATTCAGCTGATAGGTTGCGTCTGCTTGCCAGCTCAATGGATGGCTTTAGTGTTCTTTGATACCGTGGGAACTGTAAGCAGACTGTGTGTGTGAATGTGTCAGCTCTCAGGGAACTGCAGTCCACCAGGCTCCGCCTACCAGTATGACATCATCATGCATAAGGGCACTGATAGTGCCTGTCTGTCCTGTTGTCTTCACATCCTAGTTGCTTGAGAAGTGATGAACCTTGGTTCTCTACACCCCTAGCCTTACTCATAGTCTTAAAGGGGGAGAGAGAGGTAGCGTTTTGAGGTCCACCTCCATGGAGTCCTAGAGGCTGCATTTTCAGCCTGCCGTTGGCAGGTGCTCTAGTCTGGTTCCGTCTGGAAGCTTCCATGGGAAACACCCGGATTGGGAACACATTCTGGATAGCCTGGAGTTTCCAGGACCAAATGCGTAGCATATTCTGATTTTCATGGCACGTTGGTCAGTTGCCCAGATAGGGTTAAGAGCAGCTGACAGTTGGGACGGACAGTAAGGAATCCTGCAGACCCAGAGGAAACATCAAATGCTAGTGATAGACGGGAACCAGAGGCAAGCCTTTGGCCCCAGCAGGCATGATGAGGAAAGGGTTGGCAGACAAAGCTGGCAGGACAGGAAATGAGCTGGAGAAACTTTAAAGATGTCTTTCTATAAAACAAACGTCCAGAAGTGGTAAAAAATGCCTTTAGTTAAGTCCACACGCCTTAAGACAACACGTATACATTTTTTTTCAGTGAAATCTTACCCATTACAAAGGCCCATATTTTCCAGTTCCCCACATGTCCGCTCACATGAACTTGGCTTATTATACTCATTAACCTCAGAGGCAGCTCCTTGCAAGAAATCCCTAGCGCTATGACAACAAATTAATTTAGCTGTTTTATTTGAAGCAGCTAAGACTGGAGCAGAGCCTCATCATTTCCCTGCTCTCTGTTTCCGGTTCGAATGAGAAGGGCATTCAATTATCCATCCCCATTTCTGTGCAGTCAGAGGCAACCAAAGAGCCCTGCTCTCCCCTTCCCAGCCACTGAGGGTAATAGCAGGCTGTGTGAACTGTGCTCTGAGTGACAAGCTGAAGCCCTCTGCTGGTTTAGTATTTTTATTTTTGTGTTGTCTCTGTGTGTGTTCATGTGTATGGGTGTGTGTGTGTGTGTACAGGTGAGTGTTCAAATGTGTATGTATGCATGTGTGTGTTCATGTGGAGATCAGAGAATAAGCTCAGGTGTCATTTCTTAGCCACGAGCAACTCTTTCCTTGTTATTGTAGAGACAGGGTTGATGGAGGAGGGTCATCTGTCTATGTGTTACTTTCATTGGTTTAATAA
>LOJH01000567.1:25899-48580 GCA_001685095.1 Ellobius talpinus | reverse complement strand
TACTTTAAGGAAGAGAGATTTATTTTGGCCCCTAGTTTCAGAACATACTACCCTTCTCTATAGGAAATGCAGGGCAGTGGGAGTGGCTCCCTTTGTATGGGTGAGGCTATGAGACCACAGTACCACAAGAGGTGGATAAAGCCTTCAAGGCCTGGCTCCAGAGACCCACTTCTACCAGTCAAAATCTACCTCCTAGAAGTTCTGCAACCCCCAAGTTTCAAACCCCTGAGCTTATGGAGGGGGCATTTGACATTCAAACCATAATAGATACCCAGCCATGGAACACCATCCTGGTCACAATGCTCTGTGTGAATAAGAAACACCTTTGCCTGCGACTTGGCAGCCAGCAGTTGTTTCCTAGCTGTGGATCCTGAAGCCAGAACTAAGAAAGTCAGATGTGGCAGCATGATAGTGACAGCCTCCACAGATCCCACTCTGCTCTCCAGCCACTACAGTGTTCCCCACGAAGGACTGGAACACTCCCTGCGAGAGGCAGAGCCATTTCTGGCACTCAGCTTTGACTTTCAGGGTAGAGAGATCAGGGCATGCACCACACATCCTTTAAACACTGTGCTCATTTGCAGAGTGATCTCTCTGGCCTGGGCCAAGCCAATGGCTTAGCAATACTGGTCCAAGCACTGGGTGGTGGCTGAAATATTGCCACAAATTGCACAGGCAAAGTCACTAGCTGCCAACATAAAATAACCTACAGAGGTGCTGAGACTGTGAATCAGGGGTAGGATGTTTTCTGAGCACATGCACATTGCCCTGGGTTCCATCCCCAGTACCACATATACACAAAAGAACCATAGAGCATGGAAGAGATTAAGAAACTGTGGAGGCATAGAAATAACTAATCCAAATATACAGGCTACACCAAGGACAGTCTGAGGTATCCATCCTTTCCTGAGATAGTGCTGGCATCCCGACTTTAAAATCTGAAGTGTCTTAGTGCTGACATAGCAAGTACAGGAGCAATCTCCTTCTGGGACTCCAATGGCAGTATCAAGGAACCAGACAGGAAGGAGCCTGTGGTAGAGGGCTGATGACTTCATCTGCTCTTTCACCCTTCATGGGGTCTTGAATCCTCTATCTCTGAGTCAACATTATTCCTGATTGATTGATTGATTGATTGATTAGATGATTATTGATTCATATAATGAATTTTAAAGATTTCGTTCACTGGTCTAATGATTATTCAAGATTGATCAGTCTTTGTGTTAAATTAAGTGAAATATCTCTACAACTGGCTAGTGTTTCATTCACTTTCAAGGAGATGTGTAGTAACTTGGTACCATGAGTCTCCCCAGTTGGGTCACCAGTCCTGGAGAACAGAGACTGTGACTTAGCCCATATGGTACCGCCTGAATTGGCTAGATGCCTGACTTAAAGGGATTAAAGTTGAGCTGGCTACCCAAGTTGTGTTTAGCATGCCTGCATTTGAATCCCTAACACTGGTCAACATAAGGCCAGTCACCTCTTCCAGGCTTATTCCTGATGTCAGGACTGGAATCAAAGGGGAAGTCTTGCTGCTTGGAATGCATGACTCCCTTTAGAAAAGACAGGTTGAGGGCAGGGAGCTTTTCCTTCAGAGTTGTCACTGCCTCACGCCCTGGGCGGGCTGTGTCTAGCCCCCAGGGCTACCTTCTCTGTTTCCCCAGGGCAGTATGTTAGCCCGCTGGGCTTGGAAGCTGGGCCAAGGCCAGCCCTGCAGGCAGCAAGGGAAGCCCACCCCTTTTTGCATCTGTGCAAACTGAAGAGCTAGCAGCAATATTCATCTTAATTTTCTCTTTAAACCCTTGAGTTGCATTATAGCTTCCATTGTGCTTGTGACAGACAAATGCCTTGCAATCCATCAAAGTTAGGGTGACTGATACACTAAACACCTTTGCTTAATGATGTGATTGTTTCTTATCTGCAAAGTAATGTCACTTATGGCTTTGCTATTTATAGTCAATGTAGTGTTAGACCATTTTATGCCCCTGATGCCTCTGTGGCCAGCCCATTAGCTGTGATTATGGACCAAAGGGGGATACAGGCTCTGAAAGCTTGGAAACAGAAGCCTTCATAGTGTTAATGCCTTCCCTACCCATGAAAAGCCTGGCTCCTCCAGCACTGTTCCCTCCCGTTTCTTGCAGTAAATAAGACAATGGCTGGTATTGACCATTGGTACACCACCTGTGCCTCCACTGAGCATCCTCGGGGCAGCAAGGTAGAAATTAAATGTTAAAAAATAAAGAACAAAAAAGAAGGAAAGGGCCACCTCCCCTCTCTGTTTCATGCCCAGGCTCAGCATGCCTCAGGCAGGGGGTTCAGTCTGTAGAAAGACTGACCCTTGTAAGCAGGTCTCCTGTTGGGCTGGCCCAGAGTCTGCCATTCATTCATTATTTGCTAAGCCATTTGCTCAGACTATTCTCTTTGAACAGAGAGGAAGAGCAGAGTGTGCCAGGGCCTCCCTCCATGGCTCTGTCCCTATGCTCTGAGAGTTGCTGGCAACTTCAAAGGCAGCCCCCAGGGTGGGAACAGGACCTGAGCTCCTGGGTGACTGGCTGTACCTCCCAGGCCTGCAGCTATCCCTCCCCTTGACTGTGCTCCAAATGGAGCTAGGATTCATGGCCCCTCCTGGAAAAGGATCAGGGGAAGTGCAGAATCTATCTAAGAGTGTTCTAGAAACTCTCTCTAGGCCATTGGACAATTGGACACAGCCATGGGCTTTCAAAAGCCTGGTGAGGCAGGTTTACCAGGGCCTGTGACCACCTCACTGTCTAGGAACCATACAGTTGCTTGACAAGGAGAGACTACGGTACTTTGACCCGTGTTCCCCCAAAGTTACGCTCAAACCTTAACTCATGGTACCTCTCTAGCTTTATTTGAAAATATGTTCTCTGTAGTAAAAGATGAGATCCAATGGGATGAGAGAATTGGAGGATCCTGAGGGCATAAGTATCTTAGGCCTTATCTGGCTAGATGCCAGGATTATCTGGACCCAGAGACTTGAAATGAGCACATCCTCTGTAGAGCAGGAAGGACAGCCTGTGAGGACAAGCCTGAATTGTGGGGTGACAGTGCTCCAAGCCGGAAGATACTTAGGACTACAGAGCCACCATCAACAACTGAGAGCTGAGAAAAGCATCTCTCTCCTGCCCTGTCAGACCCTGACCACATACTCTGGCCTTCAGAACTGTGAAAAAAACCACTATTTTCCATGGTTCAAGCGGCATAGTTTGTGCTAATCTTCTATGACAGCCATAGAAGCCTAATATAGGTTTGTGGGGCTCACTGAAAAATGCCCACCTTCCCTGAGAGGTTCATTCTCAGAGATGTGGTAGTTTCTGATCACCTGGGTGCCCAGAGATGGGGCACTGAGGCACAGTCTGTACAGACAAGTGCTTATATGAGGTGAGTGACGACGGGCTTATAATCTGTGATTTAAATCGTCTCGACTCTGAGTACCATACCATTGATTTCCTATGAAGTTTTTATTTTTACAAAAGGATTCTGTGTTTCTTTCCATGAAGCAGTGCCCACCGTTGGCATGTTTGACCCATCCAGAGACACTGTTTTGCATTTGTGGAGAACTTGCCTCATTCAGCCTCCCTCCCTTCAGCAGCTGGGTGCTGCTTTAAGCACAGAACTGGGTAGTTCGAGCCATGCCTTCTTATAGAGACCCTTCTGCGAGTGCTACCTGTGTAACTGGAGGTTTCTCTCCCACCTACCAGTTCCCAAATAATCACTCTGAGGCTTAATATTAATTATAAGTATTTGGCCGATGGCTCAGGCTTATTACTAGCTAGCTCTTACATTTAAATTAACTCATTTCTATTAATCTGTGCATTGCCACGTGGCCCATGGATTACCCATGCTCTGGCCTCTTGCTCCTTCGGGGACTGCCTCTCTCTCTCTCTCCCTCTTTCTCTCCCTCTACCCCATCTTCCTTCTCCATGTATTGAGTTTGGTTTTCCCGCCTACCTATATTCTGCCCTGCCATGAATAATGCCGAAGTAGCTTTATTCATCAACCAATAAAAGCTATACATATTCACAGTGTACAGAAGGACATCCCACATCATACCTGTTTGGATTTGTTTGTTTGTTTGTTTGATTGGTTGGGCTTTTTTGCCCTGTGAGTGAAGATCTGAGGAGAGGCTCACAGTGACTTTGTAAGGAGGATGATTCTGCAAAGAAGAGAAATGGTGAAGAAGTGGCGTCCTTAGGACCTTGGGTCCTTCCTTCTTCCTGCTCAGTGCACTCAGATGGCAACACCCAGTCTGGCTCTTGGCACTCCTGTGTGGATGTTCTAAGAATATGAAGGGTCAAGTGCAGCAGTGTGCACACACAGGGTCCCACCACTCAAGGGGTTAAGAAAGGAAGATAGGGGCTCTCAGAGATTAGGGAGCCTTTACCGGTCTGACCTAGGTCCTCTGCTGAGTAGCTTGGTATTCTTGTGGGATTTCAAACAGGGTGTGTGGGGGGGTTACCTCTGACTCTTTTGTCTATTTGTGGCACCCTTTCCCTCCTACTGAGTTGCTTTATCCAGCCTTGATGTAGTGGTGTAGGCTTGGTCTTATTGTAGTATGTTATGCTGTGTTCAGTTGATGTCCCTGGGAAGCCCGTTCTTTTCTGAAAGAAGGCAGAAGGGGATGAATCCGAGGAAGAAGGGAGGTGGGGAAGAGAGACTGGAGGAAGGGGAGGGAGGGGAAACTTCAGTCGGGGATGTAATATATGAAGAAGAATTTTTCGAAAAAGAAGGGTGATAGCTGGAGCCTCAGAACTCTAAACAAGCTGTGAGAACAGCGAGCAGGGTGGGGCAGGGAGAAGGAGCAAGGGACAGAGAGAGAAAAGCAAGAAAAAGCACACAAAGGAGGGAGAAGAAAGATGCTTTTTCGGAAGTCAGCCAACCATATCTGCAACCGGCATATTTCATGTACCGGCTAAAACACCATTTCACAATAAATATCAAATCATACGTTTTAAAACAAAAATTTGGGAGACAAATCAGAAAGTCACTAGCCAGTGGATGACAGATGATAATGAACCATTATCATATCACCTGGAAGCAAAATAGTATCTTTCCTCAACTATCACCTCTAGAAGCCAGATTGTCCCAGCACTGAGCAGAACATGGAATGAGTGGGACCCACTGGGTAAGCAGGGTGGGTGTCAAGTCAAAGTGGTTTTGCATAACTTAAAAGATTTATAGTGCTTTTGTATCTATCTTACAAAAAAAATCACAAACGCTGGGAACTGTTAAGCTTTTAAATCGAATGTGATGTCCCCAACACCAACAGGAACATTTTAATTAAAAGCTAAGTTGGTGGGAAGACTTGTAAAATTCTGTGAAGTCAGAAAGATGTTTTAAACATAAAAGGACACTTTGGGGTTAGGTAAAAAGGGGGATTCTGCAGTAGTAATAGTTCTGGTTTATTTTAATATTTTTATTGTAGACGTAGTTCTTTTAATCCCATTCCAGATAAAGCAAAATTTATTGCTGATGATGTAGTGGTAGCAAATGGTGAGGAAAGTGCCACAAACACCCCTTGAGCATGCGCTGTTTTGTGGTATCCTTCTGAGTCCGGATAGAAGAGGATAAATTAGATATGATTGCACGGGACTGCTCTATGCTGACTCAAATGCTTGCAGCTTATTTCAGACCTATAACAAGCTTGTCTTTCAGGGGGGCATGCTGGAACCTCTGAATAAGGGTCATTGGAGCAAAGCTGATCATGAGGCTGCTTTTCATGTTACATACTGAAATTAACACATGTGATTAGAGAATTCCTGTTATTGGGCTAAGAAATGGCTCCCTTTGAAACAAATCTTCATTCCTACTTTCAACGAACCAGCTATCTTTTTTTTTTAAGCCACTTGACCTGGAAGCACACATCTGAGATGGTGAGGACTGTTAATGACAGTTTTATTGGGCACTCTGCTTATGGTTCACATTTTGAGGTCTGTATGTAATTGATCTTTCTCCCCTACATGGGAAACACAGCAATAAGCTATTGAGGCACCACATTATAGATATAGAGAAATAGTAACGATGTCACCTTGAGATTCAAAGATCGTGGAATAGTAATGGTTTCCCAGCTTGCTTCTCCCAACTGTGATGACCTCTCCCATACGAAATCCTAACAGCCTCAGCATTATTTTGAATTATTCATGCTAGCCTTCTCCCTCACTTCAAAATCAAGGAAAATGAATGCATCATGCTCTGTCAGCTCCACAGGTATTTTAGTTTAAAAAATATATTTATATGACGGTATTTAGTATCTATAACAGAAAAAGGAGGGATATGAGAGAGACTCAGACACATAAGTGAATTTCTTCAACAGAAAAACACACACAAACAACACATTCACGGGTAAAGATGAGCACACGCCTGTTTCCCATCGATCCTGAATCAGTTATTGGTGAATTGTGTTTGAGTTAGCAGGGGCAGTGAGGGTCCTGGGTTTAAACAGAAAGTGCATAATAGGATTAGATTCTCTGGGCACCCTCCTTTCCCCCAAACCATCATCCCATCAAGACATCGGTGGTGTGATCTCTAAGGTGGCCAGGCTTAGCCAACATGAAACTCAAAGCATTTGCTTTTAAAATATCAAATCAGCATCTACTTCTCATTTTAATTCAAATTGTGGAGAGAGAGAGAGAAAGAGAGAGAGAGAGAGAGAGAGAGAGAGAGAGAGNAGCTTGACAGCTCTCTACTTTAGCTAGCCTGGAGACTACGGAAGCGCTACAGTTTTATTCCAGCGATGGGGCTCCTAAGAAGCACGTGGGAATAAAATAAACTGCGTGTAAGTGTAAGCTCAGGCAGGTACCCTGATCCATCTGCAGCTCGTGACCTTTCAGAACATGATGAAAGACAAATGTCAAGCCTTCAGGAGACAGGAGCATTGCCGGCTTTGCCGGGCAGTGTGCACCGTCCACAGACTGTATTCATTTAGTATGCTATCAATAACCTTGAAATCAGGATTTTGCACTAAAAATCCAGGTTGATGTTTATTCAGAAACCAAAGAGAGAAAAAAGGCAACTTTATTTAAAGGGGCCCTTATAGCAGCGAGTTGGCCACCGGCACTTAACACTCCAGAACTGCAGAGCTGCTCACCATGCTTCCATGGCAACAGATGCTTAGGACTATGAGGACCCAGAGATGTTCCTTAAACAGTTTTTTCATTTTGCATATAATTCTAATTATAGTTGTGCTTGGCTCATTCGGCTAAATAGGCCACACCTTGAGAGGAAGCATGAGCAGTCAAGGTTGCCCCAACCAAAATGCGGCAGCTGCCCCAGGGGAGAGAGAGACAAAGCTTTCTTGCTGTGCGACATGAGCTTATTTCTGATTAGCAGAATGCATTTTTTCTCCCTCTCTCAAGAAACAATCGGAAAGAAACCACTTGTCCCCATTGGTGCACTTCAAACACAAGCGATCTGACCCAGAGATGTTCCTGGCAGAGCAAGCAAGCACTGGCCTTCTTCTCTGAGGAAAAGTGACAAACCTGCCCTCCTACAAGTTGCCACACCCTGTGTTTAGAGTCAGCTAAGACTGAGCTGAGCTTAGTGTAGATAGACTTCACTTGGGAAGGTTTGGGGCTAGCCCAGTCCTTTAAAACGTACTGTAATAGGGCTGATTGCCATTGTCTGCTGCTGCGGACGAGAGAGACAGAGATAGAGGCACACAATGAGAGAGACAGAAAGGAACCCTAGAAATATTTTCTCCCCCCAAAGGGCAAGGTTAGGGATTCCTAGGTCAATCATTTCCCCTGTTCCAATCACTCCCTGAAATCCTAAAGTGGCTTCTTTGGTATCCTGTACAAAGTCCAAGCTGGTACTGGGCAGGCTGCATCTCTGTTCCTATTTGGAGCCCTGGAGTCTCTGCAAAGGAGAATGGGAAGAACTGTATTCATAGACACACCAAATGTCCAAAGGGTTCTTTGCCAGCAGCCTAGAAAGCCCTGGGCTTCAAGTCCCTGGGAATCTGGACCAGTCTGGCATGATGCCATTCTCATTACTGGACCAGCCTTGCTTGATGCAACTGTCATTACTCCTTAGTTCAGCCCTGCAGGGCCTGCTGACAGGTGGACTTCAAACTCTGGATACTTCCGTTAGACTCTAATGTAACCTGTGTCCTAAAAAATACAAATTCCACAGTTGCCCACTCCATGGCTCCTATGTCCCTTTCTGATGAAGAACGTCTTCTCTATCTCAGTGCATACTTAGTAAGCCCAGGTAACCCTTGCAAAGGTGACATTTGGCCAGAGTAACCCCAGCAAAGAAAGCAGATACAAATCTTTGCCCTGGTGAAGCTTGTATATCAGTGGGAATGTTTGGGTACCCTTTAGAAGGTACAACTGGCTATGGGAAAAATGGATGGGGTTCAGGGAGAGGTGTGAGTTCCTGTGCATTTGGAGATAAGCCCTAAGGTAGGCATGAGCCTGGCAGATTAGGAGAGAAAAGGACAGTGGACAGGTTAGTTGAGGCTAGATGTACAGAGGACCCTGGGGAAGAAGAGGAGAGTGAGATTCTGCCCTGACTCTTAAGAGAGGAAGGAGTGGAATTCACGACACCCACCCTACGACCTGGTGACAGGGGACAATAAGCTCCTAAAAACTCTACTCTATACATCTGTGGGATGATGGTAGGATTCGTGGTCTGGATGTGTGACCTGGGGTCCTGTCCCATCAGTGCCAATCTCACATGACAGAGACGTGGAAACGCACTTGTTCTTGACTCTGTTGTATGCACAATGAAAAGAGGTTTCTTATGAATGGGTCTCTAGGGGTAAAGATGCCTGAAGTTATAGGACAGCATACTCTGGAAGATGAGTATCCCTTGAGAGGAGAGGCTGTGGGTTGTAGTTGCAGTTTTCTTTGGGCAGCCAACCAGTTCCCAAATAAAGACATGGAGACATATTATTAATTATGAATGCTCAGCATTAGCTTAGGCTTGCCACAGTAGCTATTTTAACTTAATTTAATCTGTTTCTACCCGTCCACAGTTTGCCTCAGGCCTTTTTGCCTTTTTTTTTTATTCTGAATGTCCTCCTTTCCCGCTGCCTCTGTATCTGGCTGGCTGGCCTCTGGTGTCTCTTTTACTTTCTCCCTGAGCCTAATTTCCTCCTCCTCCTTACTCTCTCTGTCCAGATTCCCTGCCTGTACTTCTTCCAATCACTATTGGCCATTTAGCTTTTTATTAGACCAATCAGGTACCTTAGGCAAGCAAGGTAAAAAACAGCAACACATCTTTACATAATTAAACAACTGCAGCATAAACAAATGTAACACTTCTTTACACAGTTAAACAAATATTCGACAATATAAACAAATGCAACACATCTTTACAAAGTTAAACAATTACAACACATCCTTGCATAGTTAAAAAAATATTCTGCTACAGTAGGTAGATTCTTTTAAGGTTACAGTGGGAAAGTTAGAAATTGGGGCTCTAAACTGTTGAGTTTGAGATGGTTCCTGCCTGTACAGAGGGAGCGTTCTTGACCTTGGAGACAGGAATCTTGACTACTTGTACAAACCTGGAACACCTTTACATGTGAGTGTTGTGTGATGCCCACTGGCTAGATGGCACCACCAAGAGACAGTTCAGAGTCTGGGTACTGGGCCACAGTGTGAGAGTTGAGAGTCTTAAATAGCCATCAGTGTTACCATGAGAGGATGAGTGGGATCACCTTGGAGCAGAAACATGAGAAAAGAACAGATATATGATGGCTATCCGTGTGTGGCTATGATTCTGTAACATTATGAAGCCCAGCGAGGGATCTTAGGGTACCACTCAGTGTCTGTGGGTTGTTCATCTGTGAGGACTTTGCTAATGTTAGGACATAAACAATAGCTAGTTCTCTTGAGGGAGCATTGGTAAACACGCATACTGCGTGCCTGGGTTTATGGGGTGGAACTTAAGAAACAGTCTCAGAGCTGGGGTCCAGCCCTGGCTGGCATGGTATTGTATGACTGCTGGGGCTGAGAAGCTCAGCACACTGGTTGAATACCAGCACTTGGGCTTATTTCCTGAACCAACCCGATTTGGACACAGATAGACCAATCGTTTGCTTAAACAAGACTCTAGCTGTGTCTGTGAGGGTGTTTCTGAGCAGACTAACACTGGACTGGTAGACAGAGGCCCCTGATGGCCTTCCCTGACCTTGGCTGCCCTCCACCCATGAGAGAAAAAAACACAGAGACTGAAGAACCTAAAATTTCTTTCGTAATTGGATCTCACTCTGTGACTCCAGCTGGAGTCACTCACGATGTTGCCCACTGTGATCTCATATTAGCCATTCTCCTGCCTCAATCTTCTACATAGCTGTGACTACAGACCTGTAACACTGCTGAGATGTTGGTCTCCTGCGCTCAACTTGGCCTCAGACTGGAGCTACATTGCCAGTTCCGTGGGTCTCCCATGGCCCTGTGCAGATCGGGAGACTTCCCAACCTCTCGGATTCTAAGAGCCAACTGCTTATAATATAGCTTATGTACTATTGTTGTTAATAAATATCTTGTATGCATGTACATAATGTGAGTGTGCAACATATATGTGTGTGTTTATGACAAAATAAGGCATGCATTGGCTTTGTGTCTCTGGGGAAGGCAGGCAAATACAGAGAACATTCTGTGGGGGTTGTGTGGTGGTGTTAAATTCTCTAGTTATCATAATGTATGGAATTTTGATTGAAAAAGAGTGCCTGGATGCCCTCTATGACCGTGTCGGAGTGCATCTCAGCCACACAGTCTCCTGCACCCACACTACTCTCGATCCCCTGCAGAGCACCTCCACTGCCCAGGGACTTCTTCTGTATGGTCAAGGTGGTGTCAGGCTGGCAAAGCAAAATCATTGCTATTTGACTTTCAACTGTGAAATTGTGCAGGGATCGTGATGGGATGCATTGCCCCCTTAGCAACTGTCTGGCTTACAAACTCCCAGGAAGGAGACATTGACCTGGAGACTATGGAGATGGAGCAGGTTATTCTGAGCCCGGACTGTTACAAAGGCCAGCTCTGGCAGCCAGTCTTTGCTTCTCCATTTTGATTTGTCTTGTTCTCAACCCTGACGCTTTTAAAAGCAGATTTGCTTTGAGTGTGTGCACATTTACAAAATCCATGTGAAGACTTGGAGGCTGGAGAATGGAACTGATTTGATGGTAGGGAAAGACTGGATTCGTTTAAAAGGCAGAAATTGCCAATGCTGTGTTTATAGACAGTCCAAGGCCCTTTTTAACACACAGTTAAGAAGAATCAAATGGAGCCAAAACAGAAAACCCAGGTGGCGGTTACTGCCCTGACATTGTCAGAATCTCCAGGACATCCTGCTGAGAGATTCTTCTCCATAGGTGGTCCTAGAGTGTGGGCAGTAGAGTCATGGCAGAGGCCATTTCCCATGGAATTCCTCCTGTGTGTTGTGCAATGGCTGATTGCAGGTAGAGTCTGATTGCCAACAATAAGCAAACTGAAGGTAAATTAACGAAGGCCTGTACTCACTGCCCTGTCACAGCTTTAATATAAGTGCGTTACATAGGTTTCCAGGGGGCTTCTCCTCTAGCTTGTAGAGGGTGCCTTTTTTGGGATCTTACAGTACCTGCTTTGCACACATCTGGGTTCAGATGTCCACTTCCTATAAGCCCACCTGTCATGCTAGTTAGGGAGCCTTAGAAGAGCCATCACTTAAAGATACTATCCCCAAATACAGTCAAATTCTCAGGCATGGAGCTGACAGGGTTAGGAATTTATATGTATTTTCTAATGGAAGGGGAGACCCTGAGGGGAACTTTAATGGAACACAGCGCTAAGGAGGGAGAATGCTGAGTAGAAAGAGGGGTGCATCCTCTCACTTGCAGTAGGTATGGTCTAAAGTCCCATATGTGTGTGTGTACATATATATGTTTGTATGTGTACAGATACATATATGTATATATTCATGCATACTAACACACTACAAATATTCACACATACGTATACCATATACAGACACACAAACATGCGTGTATAGATACACACATATATGGATAGTTCACACAAAAATACTCATTCTTTGCAGCCTTACTCTCAAGGTCAACCTTATCAACATAAATGAACTGGCTGTTGTCTGCGTTCTCTGTGTTCTGGAGAACTGTCCTGTCCAGGTTGAACATAGATGAATAGCTTGTATTGAAACAATCTCTGAACTTACTGTCCTCAAACTTCCCTACCTCAGGAATCTTTTCTGACTCACTTTTAATCTCCACATGAGGCTCAGGCACAACCATGGCCTCCTATCCCTGCAAACATCCCCTCTGTTCTGGCTAGTCTCATGTTAACTTGAACACAAGCTGGAGTTACTTGAAAGGAGGGACTCTTGTTTGAGAAAATGCTTCCATAAGATCTGGCTCTAAGGCATTTTCTTAATTAGTTATTGATGGGGGAGGACCATCAATAATGGAATAAATTCATTGTGAATGGTTCCAACCCTGGGCAGGTGGTCCTGGGTTCTATAAGAAAGCAGGCTGAGCAAGCCAGGGGAAGCAATCCAGTAAGCAGCATCCCTCCATGGCCTCTGTATCTGCTCCTGCCTTTAGGTTGCTGCCCTGTTTTGAGTTCCCGTCCTGACTTCCTTCAGTGGTGAACAGTGATGTGGGACTGTAAGCCAAATAAACTCTTCCCTCCTTGTTGGCGGACCTCCCCAACATACTTTTGGTCATGGGGTTTTGTTACAGCAATAGAAACCCTAACTAAGACATCCTCCTAGCTTTCCACTTTCCTCTTAGGTTGGTTTCCTGCTTCTCCATTCTCAGCCTTGCTCCTTCTTCTACCCCAGCTTGAATCCCAATCCCTTCAGGAAGCATTTTTGACAATCCTCCCCAGGAGTTCCACCTGGGCTGTGGTACAGCAACATTTCTGAATTGTGTCACAGCTCCATGCTTGTGACATCTTATTCAGCACTGTGTGTGTGTCAGAGGCTGTTCAATGACCTGAATTCAGGTCCCCATGTTTGTGCAGCAGGCATTTTACCCTCTCCCAAGCCCCAAGTGCTGCTTAATTTTTAAAAACAATTCCTTGATAAATCCATTCATATTTGTTCTTGCTACCTGCTACATATCAGAGCCCAGGGTAGAGATCTTTATCAATAAGCTCAATGCGTGTTGGCATACACTTTTAATTCTGGCAATGAGGAAGCAGAGGGAAACACATCTCTATGAGTTCAAGGTCAGCTTGCTCTACATAGTGAATTATGGTCCAGCAAAGGCTACATAATAAGAAAAAATATTAGTAAGTCCATTGTTACCCTCAATGGAAGTGCATTCTAGTAACCCCCTGTGGCAGTATGGAACTTTCATGGCATGCCTTACAAGCTGGAAGAGAGACAGTGCAGAACTGGGATGCTGAAGATGTTTTGCAGAGACCTGGAGCTTTGGAGGAAGGCAGGTCAGGGACGAGACTAGGACAATCAGATATCAGTCCTGCAGGCAAGAGAGAGATGAATGGCATCAAAGCTCTTATGAAGAGGTCAATGCCTAATGGAAAAGCATTCTGGATGACTGTGAAGGCACACAAGCTCTGATGATTCTATGCCTGGCATCTTGGAGTCCTTTCCAAAATTAAGGTTAAAGTTGGAGGCCCAAGATAAGGTGTATGTGTGCGGGGGGGGTGTCCATTTCTATGATCGCATCCCATCCCAGACATTCAATGGTGAATTGTGTCTTACTATCTCTATTTTACAGACAACACAATGGAAGTTTGGGGAACTTTGGCCAATGAGGGTATCGAATTTGGCTCTGAAAACCACCACAAGGTACTACATTGCCTTCCTGTGACACCAAAACAAGCTAAGGAACTTCCTTGAGGGTTGGTTTTGGCTCAGTAACAAGTGCAAATTGAAGGTTATTGGATGAGTCTGGCTGAAGGGACACTACAAGCCATCCCTTCCAGGCATTGCACAAAGACTCTGGGATGGAGCATGGGTGGGGAGAGAGGAAGAGCTGCTTCTCCAAACAATGGTACTTGGTCACTCATCAAAACACACACACACACACACACACACATACACACACATACACACACAACTTATGAAAAAATCTTTGGAGCTGAACATTCAAATCTTTTTTAAAAATTATTTGAGGCTCCATTTGGCTTAAGAAGGCAACAAAATATAAATGCCGCAAATGTGTTAAGGGAGCAACCATTGAGTTGCAATGGGTATGTGCCCATTATTTTCATGCCTATGTTATTAAAAAGTTTAAGTATAAAATAAAACATGCATGTGCAAGCACACACACACACTTTAAAATAAACTCTCAAATCTCCTGTTTACATCGTCAAGATTTTAAGTTTTATGTTGGCAAATATGTACTTTCCAGCATTGGTTTGAGTGTCTGGATTTCTAGGGACGTCATTTAGAAAACACGGCCTGTGTGGAAATTCTGAGTCTAATGCTTGTGTGGGTTGAGGGTCCCATCACCGCTCTTCACCTGGGCTTGTCTTTAGACTGATTTTTCGTGGGACCCAGAGCAGGTGTGGTCGTTCTCTGGGTATCTCTCCCTCTCGCACAGCACCGACTGTCGCATCTGCACATGGGGATGTGATCCATCAAGCTTCCTTGCAGTCCTTCGCTCTGCTTCCTAGAGCTGAACACGGGTGCTTTATTTCTCGCAGAGACACACCAGCACCGCAGAACAATTAATGATGTCAGCTGGCTGGCATCACTTATGAAATATCTTCTGTTACAGATACTCTTGGAGGTAGAACTAGAAAAGGGTGCACACACGTGCCTTTTCTCAATAAGCTACCAAAAGAGAATTGGCCTTTTGATAAATGTTTTCTGGGAATTGTCTTTAAGGGGCTAATTTTTCAAACTTAAAGAGAGAGTGAGAAGAAAGAAAAGAGCTCTTCAATGTTCCAGGTAACTAATGACTTAAATGGAAGCGAGGAGATAATTTGATAAATACTGCCGGGCACAGACGAAGCCATGTGCATCTGCCTCTAGTAAGAACTTGGCCTCACCTCCCTGATTAGTAGCAAAGGTATTTTCTTTTGGAAGATTGGAGTGTTTTTGAATTCTACTGATTGCACTAAATTGAATGCCATATTATGAAATCCATTTCAACTTTTATGGACATCCCTGCCTCCTCCAGGGGCTTCTTTAGGCATTTGGTTTATTGGGGAAGAGTCATTTATTCCCTGCAACGATGCCCACGGTGCTGGCACATAACGGCAAAGAAAATAAGCCACAAAATTCAAGTTCTTATTGCAGAACAGTGTCGACTTACATGGTTTTCTTAAAATAATGGAAAACGTTAGAATATGACATCCTGGGGAAAGCCGGGGGACTCTTGCGTAACTAATCAAAATGTTGTCGTCCCCGAAACACACTTATAATGTGACCTTCGCTTGCTGATTCAAAGTAAAGGCATCCTTTCTAGAGGCAGAAGTTTCAGATGAGTATTCCAGGCTGGCAGAAACTCTGAGGAGGGAAACGACACCCAGAACAGCAGTGCCTCCAACCGGAGGCCACCAGCACCTCCTTACCATTATCCTGAACCATGAGAGCTGGACTCCTTTTAGATTCTAGAACAGATCCTTTTGTGAACACTTTCATAAACCTCAGCATGCTGAGTTCCTAGATTTGAGCCCTCAGCGGAATATAGCACAAGGAACTCCATTGAGAATTCCTCTCGATGCCATACAGCAATTCAGGCAGTAAAGTCACCTCACTGTGGACCCCGGCAACGGAAACAGACTATCTAGCCTCCTCCCCAATCCTTCATCTCCTATCTGCCCTGCCGATTGTGTTGATTGGTGTAGTGTATCTTGATGCTAGCATCCCGTTTTAGAAATGTTCTGATCTAATCTTTGTGGAAGTCTGAGCCTGTACTGTATGCAGCAATCCCAGTCCCCATTTCCACTGATGCCAGATGCAGCCTGGAATCCAATGAATTCCGATAGTTTCATTGTGAAGTACATGGAGTCTGAAAATTTTTGTGGCCAACAAGGTTAGTATGGGACGACTCCTTCTTTCCCCAACAGCCTGCTATCAGTTCTGAGTACTCAGTCACCAGAAGTGTTCAGCTCTAGAATATGTATGAAGCAACAAACGATCAAGAAAACTTAGATGTAAAAAAAATTCTAGATAGCAGAACTGAGAGGAAATGAAGTAATGAGGATCTGAAAGATACAAAATACTGCAGGTCTGACAGTTCAAAATATTTGCCGGTATCCAAAAGAGAGCGATGGCTTCACTGTTTGTTCCTTAGGACATTCTGGTTCCATGCATAAATGGGAGAGCACACTAAGTCTAAATTGCCCTTTTCACTACTAGAACCCAGAGAATCTATTCATCTAGGTGCTGATCAAACTGTGGAATTAGTCCGCAGAATTTCTGGCAGGGGGAGGCCAGAAAAACAGCAAGAGTAATGATTCCACAGTCACCTTTAAATTCATATTTATACTTCTAATCTATTTTTATCTCACACGTGTGGGTGGATGCCAAAGCAAGAACTCAGTTACTATTTCTAGCTTGTTAATAATCAAGTAATATTTTCTCAGTCATTGACATTCTCATCTGTTGCAAATGAAAATCAAATTTGCAAGATGCAACACTTTCCGGGAAACTAGACTAGCTATTTCCTTCTCCAAGCAAGAAAGACACGTTTTTAATCAGCAGTCAACTCTGCAGGCTTTGGAGTTGGTTTAAACTAAGTCAGCAACTCTGATTCTTTTATTTGAAGAACAAATAGCAGGGTAAAATTCCTAAGCCTTAGCAATACACCGTCGTAGCTTGCCACCAAAAGATTTTAAATTCTCCAATTCAAAAATTCTAACACAGTCTTTTTCCTTTCTTTCTTTCTCATTCCCTTTCCCCCTCACTCCTGCCCCCTTCTTCCTTCCTCCTTCTCTTCCCTCTTCCCTCCCTCCCTTCCCTATCCCTAAATTTGTACTTTTAGGAACTGAGGATATTCTCAGAAATATCGATGCTTGGGGATCAACAACTTGTAAGTCCTGGTTCTTTATTTGCAAGTTGGGTAGCCTTGGAGCCTTCATCCTCACTTTGCTCACCTGTAAAATGGGTGTTGTCACACTCAACTCTCAAATTTGTGAGTTTTCAAAAGACAATCATATAAAGACACACAAAGCATGGTGTCTGTAAACAGGAAATCCTTGTATTATTTGAAACTTGGGTTTATATTTGACAAGAATCAGAGCTCTAAATGCACAGTGGAACTCCTGGACTCAGCCAACTCTCTCCCTAAGATTCTCCCCTCACTGAAAAGTCACTCATAGACATGGCTGTGGGCATTTCTCCACAGTAAAGTGAATTCTTATCATGTATGATGTCCTGGATCTCACCTCATCAATAAAATAGAGGGATGGATGGAAATAAATAGATGATGGATGGGTAGATGGATGGATGGATGGATGGATGGATGATAGATGGAGATAAGTGAATGATAACTAGGTATTTGAGTAGATACATGGATAGAAGGAAGGAAGGATGGGTGGATGGATAAATGGATGATTGATAGATGAAAATGAATGATAACTGAATAGATAGACAGATGGGTGGATAGATGGTAGGTGGATGGATAATAGATGACAGATGTGGATGGCTAGATGCATGATGATGTATGTATAGATGATACATAGGTGGATAGATGGCAGATGGATAGATGATAGATGTAGGTAACTAGATAGATAGATGGGAAATGAACGATGGATTTATGGATAAATGGTAGATGGATATGGACAGACAGACAGACAGAAGCTCCAGAGTCACATGGCGCTTGCTTTGTGCCCAGTAGAAATAGGAATCTCTATAGTAATGGTACATACATCCAAGCAAAAACTCGCTATGGGTTACCACCAGCTGATGAAATTTTTTAACATGTATGAATATTTGTGGGGGAGTCACACAGTCCCCAGTGAGGCTCAGAAAATGTCAATTCTCACTCATCTGTAGCTCCTACACCCTAAAAGGCAGTGAGCTGGATGTCTACTGTGTAATCTTGGCAGTCACTGAACCACTCTGCTTGTTTACTCACAGCATGTTGATAAGGCAACCCACCTCACTGAGTTGTTGTGAGGACTCCAGAAGACCTTGAACACAAAGCACGATCGAGGATTGCCACTCAATAAGTCATTGATAATTTCCAACTAATCATAATGCCTATGAATCCCATATTTCAAGTTCCTTAGTAATTTAATGAAAGTCTAATAAGTGTTTATTGAGATTAATTTATAAGACAAAGAGGCAACACATATATTTGTCAATGGTTTGATTGGCCTTTGTGGTTAGAGCAGGCAGGGAGTATTGTCCATCCTGTAATAGGTTCCCTGTTAACAGATCACAGAAAGTCTCAGGGTAGTTACATCTGTCGACATTCTGATGGATTCTGCTGCCTAGGAGAGGCTGCAGGAAGCAAAATGTCCCTCAGCCTCAACCACCTGCTTCTGCCTGATTCACTGGTGTATCAACTGCTGTCAAGGCTGAAAAGAAGACATGGGAGTGTGAAGTGCTCAGCACACAGTACTCAGGAAATACCCATGGTGAGAGCGCACACCTCAGAGGGGCCAGCCTACTCACGCAGAACCTTCCCAAAACATCCTGTCTCCCTTATAGGAGCTGTGCCCCTGCTCACTGAATGGCTGGGATTGCTTTGCGCCCCCACCTCTGTGAGGTTTGCCATCATCACCCATGATGAGTCAACGAGAGCTAGGAGCCCAGACCAGAAAGGATGGAATCATGGGATGTAGATGGAGAAAGCCAGCTTGGATGTGTGGAATCAAGGGGGAAGGCTGACAGAGTGTAGGGTGAGAACCAGAGCTGCCCTAGTCTGGGTCCTTCACTTCCCACCAGGAGCTGCCTCTGTTCATTTTCTAACCAAAGTTCCAGGGCTGGCCTGCTTTGGATCAACGCCTTTCTTTGCATCAGAGAGCATTCCTTATAGCTAACTTCATGTTGGTCCTCTCCAGCTGTGGTCCACTCAAACCGCACAACTCTTGGACAAGGAAGACTATGCTTCTAGGGACTGTCATTCAGATAGATAAAGGGACCACTCTTGGACCTCACCTGCCATTCCTGACTTTAGATGGAATGGGACTTATCTCACTGTCTCCTGCTCAAAGACAGAGGAATAGCTGCCTGAACCACGCTCACCAACTCTGTTGTAGTTTCCTCCCTACCCGTCTCCCATGTTATTAAAGGGCCAATACCAGGGCAATAAAAGCACCAGGGCTAAAGTAAAGACATTCTTCTCGAAGGGAACTACCTCCTCCATTCCTATTTTGACGACTGTAACCAGGCCCTTGGCACAGCAATTGGCCCCGTCTTGTTCTCATTTCTCAACCCCAGTCAGAAAAGGATGATGGAAAGTCACAATCCCAGCATCCAAATCCCCATGCCTCCTGCTTTAATTTCCAAGTCACAAAATAACAGGTGAGGCCAGTCCCCAGAAGGCGGAGGGTGGGGGTCGGGGAGGGAGACCTACTTCCTCTTGGCACCCAGGTGCACACCCCTAGCATTTCACACCACTTAAAAGACTCAGCCCAAACTGCCAACAATGTGTTACAAACACAGCCCTTCCCGAAAATGGAACAAAAACACTTTGTAATGAGTGTAGGAGCTGGTTTCAAAAGGGCTATATAATCTAACAAAATTCCCAGTTCTGGGCATTTGACACTCAAATAGCCCAACACAGGATAGCAAAACTTCTCCCCAAATATTTCCATGGGCAGAAGTTGTTCTGTAAATAGGTTTACCCAATACATATATTTTGGATAAGAAGAGTTGTCTTTCATTTGGGTTTTTACATAGCAGGTACACTGTCATGGATACTCATTGCTCCACAGTCAGCATGTTTCAGAAGAAGAACAATATGAGGTTTGGGATGACTTTCTGTCTGAGGGGTACTAGGCAACTATATCCGAATTCCACAGTTAACAGGAATCTTATATTTCTGTGTGTACATCTGCTTACTTGGAGTCTTCTCTTTCCATCAGTCTTCCAAACCTAGAAGCTACCACAGCTATTATGGGTTGTTATTATATATATATTATATATATAATATATATTATATGAGATATGTTGGGGACCACACCCACTGCGTAGAGCTGATCACACAGTGGCTAGAGAGAAGAACTTGAAGAAGGAGCCTTGCCACAGTGAGATTCCCCCACGTACACGCTCATGTTTCCAAGGAGATGCCCACTGCTCCACTTGACCCCCACATACTTCCTTGTTCATGTACCACTCAACCATGAGCTCCATGGAATTGCAACATGTCTCCTTAATTTTTGATTTCCACCAACCAGGCCACCAAAAGAGCAAAGTCTTGAAGGGGTCTTTGGACTGCCTCCTTTATACACTGGCAGAGCCCTTTCTTTGCCCTTCCCAACCCAACCCAAGACTGAAGGGCTTCCAGATGGCAACAGAAACTCCCATGGGCTCCTGAGCAAAATGAATTTTGTGTCTTTGTAGAACAGCAAGGGCTAAGGAGGTCATCCTCTCACCCCACGTTGCCCTTCTGTGTATGTACTTTCTGCTACAATGATACCCTGATGTCCTTAGCTGTGCCAAGAATCAATAGGAACCAGCATGGGACAAGGGTGTAGCTGTAGTCAGATGGTACCTACTCTGACCTAATGGTCCTCTCTCCCTTTCAGGCTTCTTCCCAGCCTAGTATCTACTAGATCCAGGCTTCACCCGGGCCAGACACTCTGATGCCAAGAACACCAAGACAGAGAAAATCGATTGTATTAATCGAGAGCTCACCACTGGAAATGCTTTTGTAAAGGCAGCCTGTATGTAAAACACGTCAAGTGGGGAGCTCTTAACGTGTTTCTTGTTACACGACCACTGCACGTTTGTCCAGAGTTCGGGGCTTTCAAATCACACACGGTTTTATGTGATCGTTATAAAATCCCTTCATTTCCCAAAGGCACGGTAGTAAGGATTAAGCTTGACTACTGAAGACAGCTTTGTTGTAAATGGTCTCTAATGTCACAGAATAGCTTGGGAAGAGAGGCTTATTAAACAAATTTCGTGGGTTACAAATCATTAGAAGCAATCACCCACCGTGTCAAGTTCATTTGCTTAACCTGAAAGGTATCCATTTAGATGCTTAGAGGAACTATGCAAATCGCAATGGTTCCCAGTGCCCACAGCAGAGCTGGCTGATGTAAGAGAAAACCCAGGGAGTCCCTTGAAGAACTCAGGCTAGACTTGAGCACAACTTCTATGGCTTTCTCAAGTCTTCTAAAAATCAATCAAACAAACAGACAGACAGACAAACAAACAAACTCATGGTGATGTGGGCATGTTCCCAGAGAAGAACAAGAGAATATCTGTTAACCCTAAGATGGGAAACCCCAAAAGAATCTCATTCATTTGGGCTAATGGATAGACTTCTCCTATGGTGAGTGAGGTCAGACGTGGCTCTGTGAAAGGCAGGGCAGAAACCTGCTCTCAGATGTCCTGACCTAGCATGTCTTCCTTGCTGTTCCTCCCACCAGGCTACCGCTCCAGCTAGAGCAACCTATGTTCCTTAGTGATAGGAAGGGTAGCTGGTGAGGACACCTGGGTAAAGGATAAAGGAGAAAAGGCCAGGACCCTTGGTTGGGAATGATTTGGGTTTTGGGAAATGATTTCACAGAGGACAAGTACTTACTTCAGCCTAGACAGGAAGACTGGATTTTAGTTTGGTTCTTGGAAGAATCCTGGAAGTCATACTAGAATTTCTTACTTCGACAGGTCCAGTGGGCCAAGGACAGTGCCTTCTTCCACTTGCCCCTCAGTTCCTGGTCCTGATGGTCCTTTCCTCCTTCCCAGCAAGGAGCACCGAGTTCTGCTAGATCTATGACCTGCCCAGGGTGACAGCCCTGTTCTGTTTCTCTTTCCGTTTCAATCTTATGTAATCTACTTCAGTGTAGACCCTTCAGTGTAGAGACCCTTTCCACCTGGCATTAGGAAGGACATGGATTCAGATGTCACTACCAGTCTCATTGCCATCTTCTTCCCCTACCCCAACAACTCTCAGCATCTTTGAATATGAAATGTCCCCACAGGCTCGCTCATACACTGGGTGTTGCTGTCACTTGATAGGCTTCTGAGAAGTGATTGGATTCTGAGGGCTTTGACCTAATCAATGGAATAATCTTCTGATAGATTCATATCTTTTCCATTTACTCTTGTGTGTGTGTGTGTGTCTTACTTCTTCACATGTATGGAGTCAGAGGACGATCTGCAAGAGTTGGCTTTCTCCCTCCTCTGTGTGGGTCCTGGGAACTGGACTCAGGTCTCGAGGTTTGGAGGCACTGAGCTACCACATCACTCTTGCGCTGGATTCCTGATTTGATGGCATCACTGAGAGGTACCACCTTGTAAGAGGGAGGCCTGGGTATGAGAAGTAGGTTCACTGGGAGTGCACCCTGCAGAAAACATCTCTTGTCCTCTGCCTTTTTCTTTTTCCTTCCTGTCCAATTTGAAGTGAGCTGTTGGCTCTGACCTTGCCTCATCACAGCCTAGAATCAAGGTCAGCCTACAGTGGATTGGAGCCTACAGTGGATTGAAACTGTGATCCAGAAGCAGTAGCTCTTCTTTTTTTTTTTGCTTTTCTCAGGCACTTGTCACAGCAATGAAAAGTCTGACTGGCCACGCTCAGAAATTCCTATTAAAATAAAATCCAGATTCAATCAATCAATCAATC
>LOJH01000567.1:2853-25779 GCA_001685095.1 Ellobius talpinus | reverse complement strand
ATCTATCTATCTATCTATCTATCTATCATCTATCTATCTATTTTATGTGTATAGGTATTTTCTCCACATATAGGTCTGTACTCCATGTGTGCCTGGTGCCCACAGAATCCAGAAGAAGGCATAGGATTCCCTGGGACCTGAGTTACAGACAGCTATGAGCTGTCATGTGGGTTCTTGGAATTGAACTCAGGTCCTTTGAAAGAGTAGCCAGTGTTCTTAACCTCTGAATCATCTCTCCAGTTCTGCAACCCAGATAGTTGGACAAGTTAAGATTCTTCTTATTATTAATTATATATTAATTGTATCTGCTTCAGAGTGTAATTGTTGGGATCTCAACAGGAACTCTGATTTAATCTTGGTGTTGCTCATTTTCAGTTCTATTAGGATCCCAGTTCTAATTGCATTGTAGTAGTATCGGGCTATATGGGATCTGGTAAATAGTATCCTTACTCAATAGTCTGTTGTTATCCCATGAGCAATATGCAAGTGTGCTTTACATGTGCACAGCATAGATTCTTATGAAATTACTGTATGGATGATGAACTTAAGGACCCAAGAAGTCAAGGGTTTCCTAAAGAGTCTTAGGG
Organism: Ellobius talpinus; assembly: GCA_001685095.1. Lineage (NCBI taxonomy): Eukaryota > Metazoa > Chordata > Mammalia > Rodentia > Cricetidae > Ellobius > Ellobius talpinus. Next base: position 25,192 of record LOJH01000567.1, on the reverse strand, counting down.
AACTAATAAGGAAGAGCAGGACACAGGATAAACAGTTTTATGTCTCTGTTCCCTGAGCATAAATACTTGTGTCTGTCTGAACACAGCGCGGAGGAGGTGTGCTGGCTCCTACATCCACCATTGTAACCAAATAGCTGAAAGAGAGCAAGTCAAGGCTGAGAGATGCTGTCCATCCTGGAGGGGAAGGCATGCAGCAATGCAGCAGAAGCAGCTGATCATGGCACAGAGAGTGTTGAATGCTGGTGCTCCATTTGTGTTCCCCCCTGCTTCCTTTTCATCTAGCCTGGGACCTCAGCTCTTGGAGAGCTAGCACTAGCCACCTTCAAGGAGGGTCCTTGGTTCACCCTCTGGAAATCCCTCCCAGACAGGCCCAGAAGTGTGTCTCCCAGGTAATTCCAAATCCAGTCAAATTGATGAGAGTAGCCATCACAGGACTTTGATGATTGATTTGATCATCCCATGCACCCAGGTGTCTAGTTCATCTTCTATCAGTAGTTATTCTTAGCATGTCCAGAGAAGAGGACATTAGAGGTGTGGAGGAATGGCTTCAAAGGGTCAATGATGGCCACTGTGAATCACTGGGACTCACCATACAACAAACATTAATGAATTTCTCTGAGCAACATTTCCTAAAGGTGTTAATATGTTGGCTCCTCCAGAATACTAGTATTTGGGCCAAATCCAAGCAGGGGAGCTACACACTGGGAAGGGGAAGGTATCAACAAACAAACCCCAGGAGAATCACAGCATGGTTCTTAATACATGGGCATCTGGGATGGGACCCTGAAACTACCACCATGTATGTCTGTCTCTCTGAAACTTCAGGGTGATGTCATTCCTTAAGAAAGTTGTCCATCAAGTACCACAAACTGGGTGGCTTGAACTAATAGGAAGTTGTTTACAGTCCAGGAGGCTGGTAGTCTTCACCTCCTGCAGCATCTGGTAGCCACAGGTTTACCTGGCAGCTCACTTTCTGCTTTTAAGGACAGCAGTTCTGTCAGATTAGGGCCCTCCTAACTTGTGACCTCCTCATCATGTGTCACCTCTGAGTATTTCCAAATAAGGCCACATTCTTAGGTATAGAGGGTGAGTTCCAGCAAGGCTTTCCTAGTGGACAAAATTCATCCTGTTACCTTACATTAGAACTGTATACCGGCACCAGCTGAACAGCGACTGGGCCATTTTGGCTGCAAGTGCCAAGAAGGCCTGAAAGACAGCCCTGGCCCAACTTGCAGGTGCAGCCCCAGTTCGGCAGTGACCCGGATTCCTAGTGTGCCTAGAGCTTCCATTACCCCTCGGTACACACTGTTGACAGACAGCTCGTGACTGGGTCACAGTGGCTAAACTGGAGCATGGCGTGCGGAGGCCGAGGTTAGAAGGTGAGGCCCGGCTCCGATAACCACAGGGCTGATGTATTACAAATTCTAGGGTGGGCTAGGAACCGGTTTTAGGTCTGAAGTAAGAGGCCTGGTGTGGGAGCCCCTATGTAGACGCTGCGCAGAACTGGAGCCCAGCATCACAGGCACGCTCTGCCGGCAAACAGCCCGCCTAGGCTCCTTGCCCCGCTTCCGGCAACTCCCGGCCACGCCCCCGCGTGCGAGGCTTACCCTACACTTTCCGGCCACACCCCCACAACCCAGCTCGGTCTGTAACTTGACTCCTCCCCGAGCACGCAGGCCTTGCTCCTCCCCGAGCACCAGGCCCCGCCCCCAGCTCGTGCGTGCCCCGCGGTCCACGTTTCCCCGTGCTATAGAGCCTAGCGTTCTGGCGTCTAGACCCTTTGCACCATTGCAAGTTGCTGAGTGTCTGCATAGTTTGCAAGCTGGTGAGTTTCGGGGCACAGTGTGGGGCCCTCCCTGAAGAAAGCGAAAGTCCGGAGCCTAGGGAGAGAGTCGCTGCTGAGTTGCCCTAAGGGCTCCTTCCTTTCTCCAGGACCTCTGTCCCTCCTGTACAGGCTGCGCTGAGTGGGCCCTACTTTTCCTGGGCCTGGGGTACAGTGGGCCAGCCTGCCTGGTGACTGTGTCTGTCTCCTGCCACACCTCCAGATGCCAAACACTTTTCAAGCCTCTACCGGACCCTGCGGGTCCCCTAGCCATCCTGTTTCCCTTCACTGCGGACCAGGGCTTGAGGAACCCCTTCACCTCCCTGTAGGGAAGCTTCAAGAAGTGCTGCAGGCCCATGCTTCTCATAGTTCTTCTAGAGACTAGGAGAAAATATCCAAGTCCCAGGAGCATCATGGCTGGTGTCAGGCACATCCATCTGGTCAAAAGATCATGCTTAAACACTTGGAGTGAACAGGAGTTAGACAGCCAGGCACTTTCCGAGTCGGGGATAGTCCAGTGACTCCAGGCCATGAACTTCTCAACCTGTGGGTCTAGGTCTTTGTTCTGTGAGGTCTTAGCAGTTTTACTCCTAAGTGCCTCACTCAGAAACGGATTGTCTTGTTCTGAGAAGCAACGTTTGAGTGTGTGTCTGTCTGTGTCTGTCTGTCTGTTTGTCCTCAGGCTCGGGAAACAGCTTGGGAAAAAGGTATAAAACACCCTGCAGAATCTGTGTTAGGCCTGCTCGTCATCTCTCTTCCCTGACAGGTAATCCCAGATGATTTTATTGACTTCATGTGTCTCTTGATGGCTGCCATGCTTGTGGTGATGCCGTCGTAGGTGGTTGTGGGGGTGTAAGAAGCCTGGCTTGTGGTCAGTGTCCTGCAAACTTAGACCTGTTGAGTGTCTGCCAGAGCCTGAGCGTGGCAGGGCAGAATGGTCCTGCACTACTGGCCTGTCTGAGGCTTCATTCCTTCCTGGGCTCTTCTAGGTCTTGACTTAGAGCTTGACAGGGAAATAGTGCCTCACCTTCTGAGGTCTGTGGGAACCAGGCTGCAAGAACTCTGCTATGCTAATGGTACTCTTCTGTGGAAGTATTCTTTTTCACTGGGGAAAAAAAAAGAAAAAAAATCCACAACAGCATGGCTTTGAAGAGGTTTCTTTTTATGGAAGGTGTAAGAGGCAGGGCCCCAGGTGCAGTGCTTAGATAGCTGTGTCTTAAGACTGCAACCTTTCTGTGGAAAGCAAAAGTCACCAATCTCTGGGTCCTATTCTAGGTCAGTAGGCCTCATCTGGGCCTGTCTCTCCTCCCTCCCCTCACTGGGCCTGCCTTCACAAGCATGCCTTTGTCTTAGTTTTTTATTGCTGTGCTAAAACAATGATTAAAGCAGCTTGGTTTGTTTGCTTTACATGACCTGAAGGGAAGGCAGGACAGGAACTCAAGAAGGGCAGGAACCTGGAGGCAGGAACTGAAGCAAAGACCACAGAGAGATGTTGTTCACCTGCTTTCTTTTCATGATTTGCTCAGCCTGCTTTTTTATACAGCCCACAACCACCTGCCCAGGGCACCATTAGTGGGCTGGGCTCTTCCTCATCAGTTAGCAGAGACATACCCATGGGCCAGTCTGATTGAAGCATTTTCTCGGTTGAAGTTCCCCCTTCCTAGGTGATCTGAGCATATGTCACATTTGCAGAAATACTGCCCAGTCTAGACAGTCAAGGCCCCTTTTCCCTAATGCAGGGTCATTGGCAGGAGGCACACCAGAATTGCTCCTTTCTTCTCTCCCAGGAGATTGAAATACTGTACCCTTCTCCGAACTTGTTGATAGGTGCAACCTGAGTTCAGTGCCTCAAGCTAAACTTAGTATTTGAAAAGCTTCTGAGCCCAGTGCTTGTGAGGCCGAGTCAGGGGGATTGCCAGGAGTTAAAGGCCAGTTTGTACTACACAGTTGTTGCAGGCTACTTTGAGCCGGAGTGAACATCTGTCTCCAAAACACAATCAGCCAACCAACCAGACAACCCAATTAAGTTGTCATAATTGCTCCAAATTTATGATGAGCACATTTAGGATCCAGGGGTCAGACCATCAGGACCAACTCCTTGTCAATGCCTTTCTTAGCTGCTCAATCTGGCTTTGATAGGAAGCAGCAGAAGGGTAACTGTTGTCTGAATTCCTTCTTCTCCTTCTCACTGGACTAGCCACGTGCTCCTCTGCTTGGAATGTGGCTACCCCCTCCCCTGAGGAAACTGAAAATCCTATAAATCAAAAAAGGACATCACCCCACCCACCCAACAGCGTAGCACGCCACACCATGGACTCACATGCCACCCCAGCTTTTGACATGTGTGACATTGTCGTCTATACAGTTCACAATTGAAAATCATACAGTTGAGTTACCAAAAAAGAGTCTCCTAATATTTTAGTAAGTTTGTAGGGTTTTTGTTTTTGTTTTTGTTGTTGGACCACATCCATAACTGTCCTCAGCCATGTGTGACCCACTGGGCACAGGTTGCATGGGCCTGCTTGTTTCTGTGGCTTCCTTTGGCTGGAAGGATCACAGCCTTGGAGAAGATCAAAATTCAACACATGCAAGGCACCTGCTGAGTCCTTAATGCTTTGTATTGTGGGAGAGTACAAAAAGTTGGGTGCACCGTGAAAGTTGGGGACAGACCATGGTGGCCTTGCCAGTACCCCACCCAGTGTAAAGTGTCCATCCTATCCTGGGCTACCTCCATGCCCCACCCTCGCCAATAGATCTACTTTGCCCCAGGTCTTGGCTTCTGGTTGGGTCTGTGTTGCACAAGAGTATCTCAGACTCTGGATGACCCTGGCTTGGCTGCTGCCACAGCTGTGAGTGGATGGATGGCTTTGCCCAAGGTCTTACTGAGGGCATTGGCATCTGACTGCAGACTGTTTCTTAAATAAAGCCTGAAGGTTCAAATAAGAGACCTATAGACCAACATTTCACTGGGCAACCTGTGGCCTCTGTCAGCCTGTCAGAGATACTGATAAACAAACTGGCTTACACTAGTTCTGGGTCTGAACTGGAAGCCACAGGGTTTATCTAGAAGGGAGTAAGTAGGTTTTTGCTGGAGGCTGGCTCTGCCATGGTTGACAGGATGGATTTTCTTCTGTTTGCTGTGGAGGCCTGTGCTAAGCATAGATAGATAAAAGTTGGAGACACAGCACTGTGGCCTGAGTATGTTGTGGTGTGTGTCCTTGTTATTCAGCTGTTGGCCCATGGCAGTAGCCAAGCCTTTTGACTTAAAAATTAGCAGTATTAAAGGGCTCACTGAGGAGGGCTGTGTGGTTTGGGGAAAGCCACGCAATATGTAGAGTGTAATGAGGGGCTGTAATGTCCTGTAGCTGTTAAAATGATTGGCCTTAAGAAAGGGGCTAACTCCTTTGGTGACCTTCTGTGACCTTGAAGGAATCAGTGCCCTGACAGGTGTGGATTCCATGTGGAGGGGTCACAGGCTGGGTCTCCCAAGAGGCCAGGCATCCCTGAGTTAGTCTAGCCTCCTGCACCTTGCTCCAGAGTCTGCCTCAGTGGAGTAGCCAAATAGATAGGCCATCCCCAGAGGCCTCAGACACAGTGGTGACCATCTTGGTGATGGTTAAAACCTGTTTTGTGCACTCCAAGTGGCAAGAACTCATTTTGGCCTGCACCATACGAGTAAGACCAGTTCAGACATTCTGCAGAAACGTCTTAAAGCTTTTATTCGCTGTCATGTAGAACCACAAAAGGAACAGTGAAAGAGCGATAAATGCCTGGTGTGTCCACTCTGCTACTAAAATTTTCTTGTTAGAATAATTTCCTACCCATAACACTTGTGAAGTCAGCTCTGTATCCAGCCTGGCTCTGGGGCCCACTCCCAGAAGTCCGAGGGTGACACCAAACGTCCAGTCCACCAATGGCACGGCTCGTAAAAGCAGGCACTTGTTAAATCTATTTGTTTTTATTATAGACATCGATCTGCCAGTTGCAATAATGCATTTATGGACATTTTTCTGCAAGCACAGCGCTGGTGGCAGTTTTTACTGACAAATTGAGTCATATGGATAGTGGTTCAGAGCACTCTTAGCCGATTGACAGATTGGGTGAGCCCAATGCTGAATCTTAGCGCATTGGTGGGTGAGGAGAGAGAATGGCTCTCAGCACAAAGTAGGAGCTGGGGCTCTAGACATGGGGTAAAGAACAGACAGTTATTTCTCATTTATAAACTTAGCTGAATTTTAACCCAGGCAAAAGGCAGGAAGCCAGGAATGTCACCTTCAGCATGGTCTGCTCTTAGTAGAGTTGGTCAGGGCTGCCCTACAGGGGCTCCAACAAGACCAGATATGGCAACCTGTTGCTCTCAGTGAGTGGGTCCTCATGGGTTGCCACAAAGGTGTTCTGAACTTTGCAGGTATCAGAATTTCTGATAACTCAGGTTCTCAAGGTGGACTATAGGGCCCTATGTCAGGAATACAGGATTGAAGCCTACGGCGCTCCAGTTTTGTAGGCTCTGAGAGGACCCTGGTTAGTCTAATGCTCAAGCCCTTGAGTTCATCTTTAGGGTAAGACAGGAAAGAGAATGTTCCAGCTGCCACCAGCTCCAAAGCCCTCTTCCAGCTGGACCCATCTGTGTTTGGGATAAGTTGCCCGGGCTCATGGATCTATGCATGTTTTCAATTCATTAGAGGCGCGTGACTCTTCAGCTTGCCAATCCAACATGTGACCTTTGTGTTCTAACTTTTCTTTCTGTGATTCTGACAGCAGATGCCACCAGAACTCTGGCATTAGCTTTATGTCCAAGTGTGAAGCATGAGCAGGCATGACTTGCCTCCTTCCACAGTGCCCTTCTGAATAGGTTATGTTGCTTTTCTTCTCTTGAGTGGTAGCATTTTCTCTCAGGTGAGGGCCAGCTTTCAACTACAAACCCAAATGTGTTTCTGTGGTGCTGAAAGGGGTTTTATATAGCAAGTGCTAGAGCCGTGTGTGGAGCGAGCAATGATGTGATGTTGATGGAGTCGGATACTAGCTGAGTGAAGTTAGCAACTAACAGGCACCCCACCTCAGGTGCCTCCTTGTCTGCTGGATGAGAGTGATTGACTGACTTTGTCTACCTGGGTAGGAAGCACATGAAGTAATAAATGAATGTTTGTTTTGTAAATAAAAAAACACAGCGTGGGTAGAAGCTCTTCCTGAAAGCACAGCCTTAGTTGACAGCCTTATTTTCTTCCAGGTCGGCCAGCATGCACATCGCCCTTCAGTCCAGTCCACATCCTAATTTCCCTGCAGCCCAGTGAGCATCTTTGTTCCCTTGACTCCAACTAGAACCCGTAGCACAGACCCACCTCCCCCAAGTGTCCCCATCTAGGTTAGTAGCACAGTGATCACCTGTAAAAATCCCTGGAGACAAGATGACTGTCATGACTTTGAGAAAGGTGACATCTCCTTCCAAGGCTTGGTCTGATGGCAGCTGTGGGATATGCGGAACGTGGGGGGTCCTGGAGGTTGGACCCTGGCAAGCCGTGAGTAGGGATCACAGTTGTTCAGGGATGACATCAGTTGACCGTCACAAAGCTGTTCTTGGTGGACTAGGACTCGAGGCTGCAGAAGCCCCTCTACTGTGTCTGAGAGGCCAGATTGCCTGGCTGCTGGGTGTGGCTCTCCCTTGCTGAAGTGCCAGGTTTCTTAGGTTTCATTTGTGGTGTTGATTTGCTCAGCTGTCTGCTCCGATTTTTGTGCTTGAGAGTTCTCAAAAGTGCTTGGCTTCATGGTCCATCTGCTCAGGAGGCCAGGGTCAGCTGTGCCCTGAGAGGATATATATTCACTATTGGTGCCAAGAGCAGCAACTTTGCTTCCCATGTGCTCCCAATATACTGCCAGTGCCAGCCAGCCCCAGGCTTGATGTCTCTAGTCTGTTAAGTTGAAGGATATCTCAAAGAACCAGACACACAATCCCACGTGATGGCCCTGGTCGGGAGCCAGAGGTGATGCTAGCTTGTCCAACCTTTTCCCTCCTTTGACTGTTCATACCATAGTAACCCAGGTCTGCTTGGGTAAATCTTGTCAAAAATCAGTGATCTGAAGCAGGGCTTGTTATGCAGACCTGAAACCCCAGTGCTTAGGAAATGGAGGCAAGAAGAACAGGAGTTCAGGTCCATCCTTGTCTACATTGTGAGTTCAAGGGGAGCCTGGGCTATATGAAACCTTGTCTCAAAACCCATTTGTGATGTTTTTTTTTTTAAGTCAGTGCTGGATGGCCTAGAATTCCTTATATAGATCAGCCTGGTTTTCAACTCACAGAGATCCTCCTGCCTCTGCCTCCTGAATACTGGCATTAAAGGTGTGAGCCATCACACCTAGTATGTGACACTTAATCTTGATTGTCAGCATCATGGGATTTAGAATCACCCTGGAAACAACCTTGTGGGCATGCAATTTTTAGATTGGGTTGAGATGGAAAGACCTACCTTAAATGTGGGTGACATCATCCTATGTACTGCAGTCCCAACTGAGTAAAAAGAAGAAAGTCAGTTGAGCACCAACCTTCGTTACTCTGTCTCTTGATTGTGGCTGCAGTGTGGATTCAGCCACTTCCAGCTCCTACTGCTATGCCTTCCCCACCAAAAACACTGAATCCCCTGGCACTGTGGGTGGGATAAACTCTGCCCCTTTTATCTTGCATCCTGTCAGGTATTTGGTCACAACAGAAAAGTAAATATACCAAGCATATCAGCTCAGCAGACACGTTAGGGCGGGAAGGAATTGGTCTTATTTGAGTGGTTCTTCACCCTGTGTGGCTCGTGTCATCATGGATATAGTCTGTGTTGCTTTACCTAGCTACGGTGCCCAGCCTTTTGACACTGTGACATGATGTTGTATTGTGCTGCCTTCAAAGCTATTGCATGGCTTTCCAGCTAAAGGTTGGCCATACTCTCTCCTAGATCTTAGCAAATCCTTGGGATTAGCTGAAGAGGGATAAGCAAGGAGTGGCTTCCTTTCTTTTTTTTTCTTTTCTTTCTTTTTACAAGTGAGGATACAAGGTTTCAGAGGTACATGCGGCCTATAGTAGAATTGTATAGCCCAGATCTATTTGCCAACCATGGGCAGGCTTCTCGGGCTCTGGAAGGCCTTTGTGGGGCAGAACAGGGTACCTGCAAGCACAGGCTTGTATATTCAATGAAGCCTTTCTGGCCAGTGTTCCCAAGCATCATCCTTGGCCGTGAAGAAAAGCACAGATATGGGTCCATTCCTACATGATGGTTCTCAGGATTCCATGAGGAATATGCAGAACTTTATCTGGGGTTGAGTGTGATGCAGATGCAATGACAAGACCCTGCTAAGCGCTTTGCTCTTTGTGGTCCTCTCTGCCCCACACCCCCTGACGAGCTGAGAGCAAATGCACTGGGTTGGTAAGGGGAAGGGAGCATCCAAGTGCTGTCTAGGGACTGTCTGCCCACCTTCACACCTCTCTGCTGGACGGGGACCCTTGCTCAGTCCTCCTCAAAGTGTGTCTGGTGCAGCTTGTGAGATTTCCTGTGCATGGGATATGGGGGGCAAGGGTTGGATATTCCAGGTAGAGCCTTGGAACATGAACTTTGGGGTGCATTTGGGGGACCTGTCAGCAGGGAGTTCAGTTTGAGAAGAGTATGGGGGTAACTAACAAGGATGGTTAGCACAGTAGGTGGGGCAACTCCAGGAGGGCCTGTTCCATGCTGAAGGGTATGGTGATAACAGACCATTGCTCTGATCCCTTGAAGGTCGTTACTTGCTTGTTTGTCAAGAAGCAGGGAAGGAAAGAAGTTCAGCACTGGGGTCTGCAGTGAGGAGGTGGTGCCTAAGGGAGATCATGTGGGGTCTGGCAGTGAGGGGGTGGTGCTTGTGGAGGTCATGTGGGGTCTGGCAGTGAGGGGATGATGCCTGTGGCGGTCATTTGTGTTCTGGCAAGGAGGGTTGGTGCTTGTGGAGGTCATGGGAATAACCTTGTTCGCTGCCTGGGAGGCTCATGTGAGTGAGAAGAGGGGCTAGTTGGAAAAGAACTACTTGCAGGGTCATTAGGGTCATTTTTCTTTGTTTCTTTTTGTTCTTTTATTTTGTTTTGATTTTTTTGAGACAGTCTCACATAGCCCAGGTTGGCTTGGCACATTCACCTTGAATTCCTGATCCTCCTGCCTTCACCTTCCAAGGGTTGGGAGTACAGGCAAGAACAATCTAGCCAGGGTCATTCTTCTTATTCTGGAAGAAGGAAATGCTTGGTGTGTGTGCTTTTACTTAATGTGGATTTTAAAGAAGCATGCTGTCTGCTTTGCCTGGCATTTGGGCTCTGAAGTGGGGAGATTACCTTATTTTAACTGCTCATTCAGGCAGAGATGTCAGCGGGGAGGAAGGCGGCTCATTAACAGGCACCTCCACCCCCAGCCTGAGCTCTGCGGGGGGCAACCTGTACTTCCTGTAGGTAGCCATGGCATCCTTAAAATCACACTGTCAAATTTTAGGTGTGCAGTCACATCAGAATGCAAATTAAAAAGTGCCTGTGTGCTTGGCTTGCTTACATAAAGACCATGGGAAGTTCTCACCGGGTGGTAGATTCCTGTGGGGGCTCTTCTGGTGGTTTCCAGTGTAGGAAGATGGTGTCTCCTAGGGCCAGTGGGGTCAGAGGCCTGTTTCCCAGTGCTGTAACAGAATACCGAAGACTGGATGATGTATGTGGAAAGAGCTTTTGGGCTCACAGTGTTGGAGTTGGGATGTTGGAGATCAGGGTTGCATCTGGTAAGGGACTTGTTGATGTGGGATGCCCTTCTGTATGCTGTGAATATGTTTCATTATCGTTGGTTAATGGAGAAGCTGATTTGACCAATAGCCAGGCAGAATAGAGCCAGGTGGGAAGTCCAAGCAGAGATAAAGGGAAAAAGAAGGCAGGGTCTGGGAGACACCAGCAGCCGCCAGGGAAGAAAGATGTGAAGTAACAAGCTATGAGTCACATGGTAAAATATAAAATAATAGAAATGGGTTAATTTAAGTTGTAAGAGCTAGTTAATAATAAGCCTGAGCTAATAAGCCTATTAATAGCTAATAAACCTATTAAGGCCAAGCAGTTTATAATTAATATTAAGCCTCTGAGTGCTTCTTCGGGAAGTGGTGGGTGGGAGAAAAACCTCCAGTTACACTTTGTGTTGCTTCAAGTCATGTTGAAGAGCAGAAGGGCAGGCAAGAGGCTGAGTCCTGTGATAACTGGCCCCTTCCTGAGAGAAAGGCACTTATTGGCTCCATTGTCCCCCGTAGTCCAGAGCCTTCGCACTTGGCTTTGCCCTCCCATACTGCACAGTGGAATTGTCCTAGTCCATGATTTTTTTGAAAAAGACTTAGCAGGCTTGCGCTAACCTTGTCTTTGAGGGCTGTGCTCTTGAAGGTCTGGATACATGCAGCTGGGTAGGTGAGATGGATTTGTATTCTGTGTGCTGGTGAGGGTGTCTGGAGGGCAGAAGAGAATTGCAGTGTGTTTGTGTAAGTTAGATCTTTGTCTCTGTGGCCAAGTGCCCCGGAAAACGGCTTCAGGAAATCATTCACTTTGGCTCGTGTTTTCAGAGGTCTCCAACCACAGTGGAGACAACTCTGTTGTTTCTGGGCCCCTAACAGCATAGAGAATCGTGGCCACCAGGAGGCAGAAACAGAGAGTAATGAGGGAAGGAGATAAAGAGAGACAGGAGAGAGTCAAGGTCACAGTGTGTTTCCAAGATATGGCCCTAGTGACCTATTTCCAATGAGGCTCTTCCTTCTAGTATTATCATAGTATAAATCTGTCAGTGGATGAATCCATTGATCAGGTCAGTGCCCTTAGGAGCCAGTTGTGTCCTAGTGATTAGAACTACCAGCTGAGGACCAGGCCTTCAACACTTGAGTGTTAGCGGACACACCACAGTTTGAAGCAGCCCTTCTGAACAATTGGCTTCTGAGTAGAGATTTAGTCATGAGAGGTAGGTAGCCACGNGGGGGGGGGGTACCTGGGGGCAGGAACTGCATCTGGTGGCATCTTGGGTGCTAGGGTAGGTATGTCAGATGGACACATGGTGGGATCAGAGTGGGTGTGGAGGAGTTGGAACAGACATGTTTAGAGGCATGGCCCCTTTATGTGGTAGATGGAGAGCTCACAGAAGGCCTCAGAAACAGAGATTGAGAGTCTCCGAGTTCCTAGGTTGTCATCTAGTTAAGATAATGCCAGCCATGGCTCCTATGCCTTCGTCAGATGACAGGAAATCAAATGAGCAAGCATGTCACGTCCTTAGCACAGTGGTGGTAGACGCTCTGTTCTGGGCATGCCACTGTTCTTGTTAGTAAGGCTTTTAGCACTCAAGGGGAAGTTTCTAGAATAATAGGCAAAGAAAAGAAATGATATATTTCCAAAAGTTACTGAATTTAGCCAGCTATCCCAAGAAGACCCAGGTGTACTATTCTTTATTGTGCAGAAAAAAAATTTGTTTCTGTCACCATTGTGTTAGCATCAGATTAAGCTGTCGAGTCAGATGGATGCAGGGCGTCCTGTGGCCTGTCTGCTGATTAACAGGCTCCCCGCGCCTCCCCTCCTCCAGCCCATCCGTCTCTGGGCTACATAGGGCTCTGAGAAGTGACTGGTGGTGGTTGGTGGGAACTGAGTCCCCTTGGGTCGGGCTCCGGAGACTAGGGGAGACTGCTTCAAGAATGCTACTTCTGACAGATAGCCAGAAAGTTTTCTTAGAAAGATGAGCAGGTGTAAATGTGGGTGAATCTTAAAGTTCAAGAGACCAGGCCTAAGTGGGGCTTTCAGTCCTAAGCTAGGTATATCCCAGACACACTGGGGGTGGCTGCATATTCTTCAGCTGTCACTTCACAGCTCCTCTGGACATGATTGCTGTCACTCGGCCACTATCTGGAATGCCTTTGGCCGTGAGTCTTGAGCAGTAGTTTTTTTTTTATTTTTCCTGTCTTTAAAAGCACCTCTACCTGGCTCAGAATGAGGCTGCCAGCAGGAATTGTATGGCCAGGCTATGCTGCTGATCACTATGTGTGCACGTGCACACGTTTGTGTACATGCATTATACACCTACAGTGGTACACATGTATAGGTGCAGTTGTGTGGATGCCAGAGGTCAGTCACATGTATTGTTCCTCAGGCATCATGCACCTTGTGTTTTTGAGAGACTGGCCTAGAGTTTACTGAGTAGGCTAGGCTGGCCAGCTGGTAGCCCCAGGGATCTGTGCATCTCCATCTCTCCAGTGCTGGGATTACATATAACATGCCAGGCCTGGCTTTTTCCTTGGGTTCTGGGAAGCACACTTGGTCCTCATGTTTGCAGAGGAAGCACTTTACCAACCGAACCATCTCTCCAGCTCCATCACTCATTTGTTTGTTGGTTTAATTATTTTAAGGTATAGAGGGCCCACGTGAGTCTAGATTCTGTCAAGCTGGCAGTTAACATTAGCCAGCACAGTGCTTTTCAACCTAAGGTGTTATCTTTGTCTCAGGCTGTCTCATGTGCCTTAGGAAGGGTCATATCTGCAAACCCATGGGTGTCAAGCACCTTCAGACCACTTCTACCTGGCTCAGAATGAGGCTGCCTGAGTCATTAAGTGTTGCTAGGCTATACATAAGCTGTGGGCCCATGCAGACTGTGTTGTGGGCCTTGGAGTCCTGTGAGCCCCGGTGCACAATGGGCCTTAGGGATTGTGTGCATCTTAAGGTCCTGTGAATCCAGGGTTCTGTGGATGTTGGACTGTGTGAATCTGGAGATTGTCTGGAGCTGACTGGGTCTGGGCACTATGAGGGATGAAATATGGAAGGTGAAGTGACAACATTATTTTGTGCTCTAGCCGCACTGTCTCGTTTCCATTCCCATCTAGTGTCTTCTATCCCTGCAATCTAGAAGCTAGAAGCTTCTGGAAATGCCAGACTCCACAAATGCCATACAAGCATTGGAGTATGGCTGCCCAGTACGCTGTGTTGCTTAGCAAGGACCCTGACATAGAGACACGATCACTGGCCTATTTCTGCTTCCCATAACTCTTCTCTGTTGATTCAGGCAGACTCCAGCTGACCCTCCTGCTCAGATCCAAGGCAAAAGGCATCAGTGCCTGGCTCATTTGGACCACCCAATGGGCACATTATCCAGACTCTGCTTGTCCACCCTTGCCCCAGAGTTGCAGGTGTGGGTGGTCTGGGGGTCTCCTTCCTTTCTGTACATTGATGACCTCATTTGTCCCAAGACCCACACACAGACATAGTCTGCAGTTGGACCCGCTCTCAGACCTTCCCAGTCTCAAGTTCAAGAAGCCACTTCAGCCCTGGGTTCTTTCCTGACCTTCCATTGTTCTTCTCTTTCACTTTCTTGGTGCTAGATTCATCCTGTGGTGTTGGAATGCTAGATCAGGAGCCTTCTGAGACCTGGGCTGTGGTTGATTTGACCAAAGGCTACCCTTTGCTGGGCACTGGCTCTGTGCTTTTCCCTGTGTCCCAGGGTCAGAGGTTGCAGTCGTGTGCGATGAGGCTGTGTTTGAGAAGATGCCTTCAGAAGGTTGTTGAGGTAAAGTGAGGTCACAGGACTGAGGTGGATCCCAGTCCCACAGACTCCGTGCCCTATAAGGTGGGCAGTAGATGCTCTGTCATTTTGCCAGGAAAGAGCCCTGTGTGGGAGCCTAGGTAACCAAGCTTTTGAGCTTTTGTCTGGTCTGTGCAAAGTTACATAAATGTCTGTCATTTAAGCCACCCTTTGTGACATTGTGTTCTGTGAGCCAGAGCTGACAAAACATGGTGTTCGTGCATGAAGTTCAAGTTTGGGAATGAAGATAGATTTGTTGTTGCTGGGAACTTTGGGGTTCTTTCTTGTGGGTTCTCAGTCTCATTAATAAAATAATTTATAAACAGATTCAGAAGGAAGTTCGAGGGCCATTAGATTATGTAAAGAAAACAACAGGACAGACCAATCTTGGCCACTGTTGTGAAGAAGGAGCTGGTGAAGAGGGAGAGGGAAAGCCATGCCTACTTGAGTTAGGGCCCAAAAGCCTGCATGTCAGCTATGGAGAGACATGGGGTAAGTGGAGGGCTTCAGTTAAAGAGGGAGGGATGTCCAGAGGTCCAGGGTAGAGACAGTTTATTAAGAAGAGGAGTGGGCAAGTAAGCTAAGGGAAAAGGCCCCAAAGCCTGAACCAGGTGGCCTATGACCCTCTATAGTGCATTTGTGTAGACCAGCCATCTCCCATGTTGCTGGCTTTTCTTGCATATGCCCCATTCCTTACCTGAAGCTCAGGGGAGGAAGGCTTCCAGTCTTTCTCTACAGACTGGCCAGGTGGTTTATTTCATAAGTTAATGCTGTAGCAATCATCGCCCCCAGTGTCTACTCTGTGTGTGTGTGTGTGTGTGTGTGTGTGTGTGTGTATGTGTACATCTCTGTGCGTGATACCCCAGTGTCCACAGAAGAGGGGGTTAGATTTCCTGGAGCTGGAGTTACAGGCATGTGTGTGCTGCCCAGCATGGGTGCTGGGGCCTGGACTTTGCTCCTCTAGAAAAACTACTAACTACTCTTGACTGCAGAGCCATCTCTAGTCCGGTGCAAGCTCTCCCCCCACCCTTCTGCTCTCCTCCACCCCCATGCCTTCCTCACTCCCTGTCTGTCCTTTCCCGTCTCATCCTCTTTTCTTTTCTTTGAGACTACATAGTCTTACTGTGGGTTGTCCTGGAACTCACTAGGTAGACTGTGCTGGCCTCATAATCATAGAGATCTACCTGCCTTTGTCTACTAAGTCCTGGGATTAAAGGTGTGCTTAATCACATCTGGCTAGTCTCATTCTTAGGTGATAATACCCACAATCCTTGTTCTTAGCCGATTCCCTGACTTCCTGTGATGCACCAGAGGAAACGAAAACAGAGCCTGGTCTGGTCACCAGAAGCCCCAGGGACTGCAGAAATGAGTAAAGCAAGCAGGACAAGGGGTGCCAGCAGGGTTGCGGAGAAAGGAATAGTTTTGTTGGGGGCTCTCAGGATTCCCTGGGAAACAGAGGTGACAGCAGAGTCCATGGCTGGGGGATCTTCCGTATGGAAGGGCTATGCAGAGTGGCCAGCATTGACTCCATAGGTCCCAGGGTATTGCAAGACATGGTTGTTAGTCTTTGAACATGATCTGGGGTTCTCAGGAACACAGTGGCCACCTTCAGGCTGGGCTGTCTCTGAGACACTGGTAGGTCTTTGTTGAGGTCGGGACCTCGGTATATGTTTCCTGCTGATGCACCACTGGGCCCCTTTTGCATTTGCACAACCCCTTACAGGGGACCTGTGGAATTTGGAGGCCATTAAACCTGCCTGTCCGCCCCACCATTTGTGGGTTCTAAACCTATGCAGACTTTTAGGACTGTTGTATAAGAAATGCAGATTATAAGGGTTTTTTTTAAATAGCATTTCTAAGTACTCCCAGCTCTCTACCCCATGGTCTAGATGAGCACCATATCCTTAGAGCTCTATGTTGGGGGCCCAGTGTGGCCCACAGAGGGACTGCTGTATGATGCCAGAATCCTAGTTGGGGAGTGTATTATAAATATTATAAATATGAATTCTTTCTTCTTGGTTATCTTTTATTTATTTATTATTTTTATTAGCAGCTGTTTGCTGTTTGCTTCCATAGCGAGAGTTGACAAGAGTATGATGAACCCCGAGAGTCATCTTTTAATATAATTATTAATGACTGATTCTGCTTATCCGGGGAATCAATAAGGGGGGGAGTTATAGTGGCCTGATATGTACTTTGACTTGATTTCTTGCATTTCATAAACATTATTCTAGTATAGCATTCCTATTGGCTTATTACTCAGAGTGTGTTTGGTGATTCTGAAGGGTGTGATTACTTCCATATAATCATCTTGATAGGTAATGTTCAGTACGTGACTTACGTTAATATGGCAAGTACTGCTGAAGTCTCCCGCCACTAATAGTTAGGGCGGGGATATGTATAGTGATTGATCTTCCTGGGAGTGCTGCAATGTAAAAACAATCCGGACTGTGGGAAGTGTATTTTACAAGTGTGCATTGGGCCTTTGGGATGTGATATTGAAAAACCCAATTGTACAGTTACCATGGGAACCCAATTAGAATAGATTGCTTTTTTTTTTCCTTTTGTCTTTCATCTTGACCAAAAATCTAATGTATTTTAAGCATTTTCATATGGAACTGTGCTCTTCTGCTGAGGCATCCTGCCACAGGACTCTCTTTACCCCCAGCTTCAGCTTGGCATGGTGGTGAACCTCTTGGTGCCGTATGAAGATGCCTCCCAGAGAGATTTAATCAAATTTTTGTGGGAAAATTTGTGCACATGGTGGTGGAGGTTTTGGAAAGCATTTTAAGAAGTGGGATGAAGGGTATCTTCCTGAGACAGCAGGCAATCCCCCACCCCCGCCCTCGTGTCCCTCTCCAGTGGAAGATAACAGGTACCTCCCCAGAGCTCAGTCAGGGTACTGAGTCCCTAAAAAGTTGTAGGTTGCAGAGTGCTAGAGATGACAGGCTACCCCCAGTTTGGTCTCAGAACTTGTCTGTGCTCTTAAGAGCTTTTGTGAGCAATATATGGTGTCTGCTCTGTCTCCTTGGCGTGGTTGCTCCAGGTCCTCCTCGGAGTCCCAGCATCCTGGGATCCTTATCATAAAGAAACACTGTGATTGCACAGAGCCCAGCCACTCCCACCAGGTTTTGAATCATTTAGATATTTCTCTGTCTTTATTAGTAAATTTTGTATTTTCGTACTTCTGTATATGTACACTATATATTTTGATCCCTGTCTCTCCCCCACTTTCTCCCTCTAAATTTTTAAAAACACCCATTGCAACATAACTATCTAACTAAAGAAATTTAATAAGAAAAAATTATATATGTTTGGTACACGTAATATTCTCCCCAAAATTCCAGTTTCTGTGGGTTAAATCCTGAAGGTACAGATAGCTGACTCTATTGCTGTAAAAAACATTGAGAAATTGGAAAGTATTTATTAATTCATGTGAACAACCATAACCCATTCAGTTTTTGCATAAAGAGCATTTTTCAGTTACAGGCAGTTTTATTTTCCATAAAAAGCAATTAGCAGCAGGCGTGTTACTGATCCGCCTTTGTTTCAGACCTCCTTAATATCTGAGTGCATAGACAGCAGCTAGGTGCTCAGCTCCACTTCTGCGTTCCATCTCCGGGATGTTTAGCTTTGATTCAGGCCTGCCGAGAAGCTGCCCTTGCTCAGTGGAATAGATGGGAAAGGGTACCACAGTTTATACTTTCAGCTACATGTGGCAATCCTAGAGCCCCAGCGTAGCTGGCCAGGTGGCAGGCTTTTGAAGTGTAGCAGTCTGGTGACAAAATCCCATGCCTTCCCATCTTCCATCTTTTACCATTCATTGTGGCGTTAGCATTAGGTGTCTTTAGGTGCTCACTGTAGTTTGAAGTAAACTTCCCTGAAAGTGTACATGTGGAAGTTCAAGTCCCTAGAAAGTCTCCATTGGTAGGTCACATGACTTTGAAGAGATGGAGCCCAGAGGAAGGCGCCCTAGTCCGACATTGAGGATGTGCCCTGAAGGGGCTTGTGGGACCCCAGCCTATCGGGGTCAAGTCTCAGTGGTAAAGTGAACGGCCCCCCTTTACCGGTGTGAGGAGAGCCAAGACCTTGCTTCATGTTAGCTGGTGTCTCAGGAGTTTACCACAGTGAAGGAACCTGCCTGAGTGGGCACCTTTATCAGTCCGAAGTTACTCTGTTCCTTCATGCAGCAGTGGTGTTGCAATTGCCACATACCACCCCAGGGCAGTTTTGGATTCCTGGCTGGTCTGCACCTGGGCCTGAAGAGTTATGATCCTTCTGCTTTGTGTGTCAGCCTGCACGCACAAGGCCGTGGTACTGTAGCTTTCTCCTTGTCTGTCTGCTTTGTGGTTAGGGCCCGGATGAGGCCCCTGGCACTTTTGCATCATTGTGCATATGGCTGGCATTGTCTTACCTTGAAATGTCTTCTGGAATTTACCCGGGAAGCTGTTTAACCGTGGAGTCTTCTCCAAGTATTTACTGCAAACCCAGTGAAAAACCTCCCTTTTCTCCCTAATATATGCCTGTTCTTGCCATTTATTCTTCTTGAGACTTTTTTGGTATTTTGTATTTTTCAGGACATTTGACCCTTTGTTGAATTTATTGGCTGAAATTACTTGCCTGTTCCTCTGTTAATTTTTTTCGAGTGTGGGGATTTTCGGTCTCTCCCTTGTTTTTTGTTTTTATTTTTGTTTGTTTGTTTGTTTTTTCAGCTAGAGTCTCATTATGTTTTCCTGGCTGTCCTGGAACTCACTATGGAGACCTGGTCTCAGACTCACAGAGATCGTCCTGCCTCTGCTTCTGGAGTGCTGGGACAACATACCCAACTAGTAGTCATCTCTTAAAAATATGAAATGCATTTACTGGGAAATTTCTACTACTTTAGCTCTGCGTAGATCCTAATTTCAATCTAGTATGTGTGTATATGTATGTGTATATATATACATGTATGTGTATATCTGTGTAATGCATGTGTATATGCTTGTGTCATGTCTGTGTACATGTGTCATATACATGTGTGTGTTACACACAGATTAGAGGTGAAGGATTTGCTTAGCCCTTGGTGCAGATCTGCAGGGCGAGTGGGCTTGCTCTGTTTTTCCAGAAGTGTTTCTTTCATCTCCGCAGTCCTTAGTGCTCGCAGGACTCTGGGTGGAAGTGCTGGGGTGATCTTCCACCACATCCTGCCCGACATAGTTTCAGATGGTCACTTTGCTGTCCTTCTTCATCCTGTCCATCAATGTGGAATTTGTCTTTGTGCCTTCCCTCCACCCGTGTTTCAGATTTGTGCATGCTGTATGTTTTTAGCAGTGTGATTGTTTGGTGCAGTTCTGCTTGGCTTTCATTGAGTCTCTGGGGTCTGTGAGGCCAGGCTTCTCAGCAGTTACCGCCCCTTCCTTCTGTACCCTGAGATCCACAGTCTCTACCAAGCTTCGGGGCCCTGTGTCCAATCCCAGTGACATCTGTGTGTCTTCTTCCACCTCATTTTTTCTTAGGGCTTGACTAGTTTAAAAAAGACCATCACCCCTCACCTTCCTTCTGCCTTTTCTCACCTGTTGATCGCAGCTGGTGTTTCTTGTTTTATTTTTGTGTAAGTGCCATT
Organism: Ellobius talpinus; assembly: GCA_001685095.1. NCBI lineage: Eukaryota > Metazoa > Chordata > Mammalia > Rodentia > Cricetidae > Ellobius > Ellobius talpinus. The sequence goes on along the minus strand of LOJH01000567.1, from coordinate 5,208 downwards.
TATATGTCTTCTTGTCCTTTCTCTTTATGGATTTTTTTTCTGTTGAGTAATTATTCTCTTGGTTGTGGGCCTTGTATACACACTTCCTTATATGTGTGTTAGTAGGTCCTGGACATTTACAGTGTGGTTGTTGAGTGTTAGGTTTTATAAAGGACTTTGCTCTGGTGAAGATAAGGCACATGAAGATTTTATATCCTTTCAAGGCCCAATTTTAAGCATTGTTAGGTAGGTCTAGAATAAGCTTTCATCCAGGATACTTTTATCCAACCAGACAGTTAGGACAGTGGCCTTCTTTTATAGATCACACACAAATAGGTATATAAACAGATTGATATATTTTTTAAAAAGGATGTATTATTGCCTTATGAGCTATAGAATACTTCCTTGTGATGAAGTTTTTTAATTCATTTTTAAAAAAGCTGTCTTTTCTCGTTTTACATACCAATCCCAGTTCCTACTCCCTCCCCTCCTCCTGCTCCCTCCACCTCCCCCGCACCCCCATCCATTCCTCAGAGAGTGTAAGGTTTCCCATGGGAAGTCAACAAAGTTGAGCATATTGCTTTGAGATAGGACCAAGACCCTCCCCACTATATCTAGGCTGAGCAAGGGAAAGGGAATGGGTTCCAAAAAGTCAGCACAAGCAATAGGGCCAGTGGCCCCACAGTCTGTCCCAGCCAAACAAGAGCAAGTCTCTGGCTCTGAGAGCAGCACAGTGCCCTCTTCACTGCTGAGACAGTCATGGTGAAGATTTTTTGTCCCCCTTCTCTTCCCTCCTCTTTTTCCCACTCCTCTCAGCTTCTTACACCATCACAGTGACTGTGTAACTCACACAGGATTTGAACTTCATACCTGGGGTTCCAAGCTTGTGCTACCACACTTGGGTGATCAGCTTTCTGAGCATGACTGTCATTGTATGTCCGATTGCTATGGAGGTTAAAAAAAAGGCGAGGGGGGGAGGGTGGAGTATTCTCTATAAGGTTTTGGATTACATATAAATTTTATATTGTTAATAGAGGAATTTTACATGTGTCTATGTATATATGTATGTGGGGGGAGAGAGAGAGAAGAGAGAGGGGAGAAAAGATGAGAGAATGAAAATATCTAAATATCAGGTCCCAGAAAATGCTCATTTTATAGAATCTGGCTTGGCCATCCTTTTGAATTTGAATTTGGCCTCCCCTACCCCCTGAACTGCTTTACTCCATTATTTGTCCTTCTTCGTCTCATCTCCATTCATTGCCTTTTTAAATCGGTTTTTAAAAATTACACATTGTCTCAGGCATGCTAGAGAATATAGAGATCATATAAATTCTGAAAGCCTGGCTGGAGGCCTGCACAGCACCTGTCCTGTGAGACGGTCCCCACTTCCTGTCCTTCCTGGCCCCACCCTGATGATGTGTACATAGTTTTCCTATATGCATGTTTGTGTCTCTGCAGTGAAGAGGGCGCTGTGCTGCTCTGAGAACCAGAGACTCACTCTTCCCTCGGGCTTTCTGAATTTCATCCAGAGCTGTCTTTGCCCAGTGTTGAGCACGCTGCGTACTGTGACACTGCCCTCTGTGACTGTCATGTGGTTTGGTGGCATCCTTCTTTGTTCCCCTGCTAGCAGGCATTTGGACCCATCCCAGGTTTTTCTGGGCTCCACGGTTAGGATGAGCCTGGCATGTGTCTCCAGCACACAAGTGGAACTGTCTCTTCTGTGTGTGCTCAGGCAGCATTGCTGGCCTCTCAGTGGCTCTGTGCTGCAAGACAGTCATGGCCCTGTGAAAACAGCTAAAGCAGATGATTCGGTCTCAGAGTTACTCAGCTATGGGTGCTTGCTGGCCTACTGTGGAGCAAGGAAGATCTCAGTGTGACCTGCGTGGGAAGTGGCACCTCAGCATGATCTTGCCTGCATTTCTCCGATCATTGAGGCTGAGTATCACCCCTCACCACTCTGTCTCTGTGAAATGCCTGTTCACACACAGCTTGGCCATGGAGCCAAGGATGAACCTGAGCTTCTTATCCTCCTGCCTTCACATGCCAAGTACTGGGATTATATATGTCTGCCACCACACCTAGATTGAACGGGTGCTAGAGATAGACCCCATAGCTCTGTGAATGCTGGACAGGCAGGCACTCTGCTGATGTAGTTATGTCCCCTTCCCCTACTCATACCCCTTCGCCGTATTCTCTTAATTACTTGTCTTTTTCTTATTCATCTGTAGAAGTGTTTTATATATTCTGAATTCTAATTTATTTTCAGTGACCCCTAATTCATAGTTTACTTCGTCATTTTCTTGATGGTGGCTTGATGGCAAGATCCCCTAGTTTTAATATAGTTACGTGTAATTGGCTTTGGACTTTTTTTTTTTT
>LOJH01000566.1:42268-59897 GCA_001685095.1 Ellobius talpinus | reverse complement strand
ATACACATAATTTAAAACAAAAATATCCATACTAAGACAGGGGTCTCTGGAGGGAGTCCAGATGTACGCCAAAGAATCTAACTCTTCAGTTGCCTGTCGGCAATGGAGATTTGGGCATTTTAAAAAGCCTGAGTCAAACGTCCCATAGATGGGTCTCATCGTAATCATCGGAAGGAATTGCCTTTGTCAGAGATTGAGATGAATCCAACAATATCCTTGAGAGCTGTACCTTTCCTTCAATTGCCTCTATCTTTTATCCCCTTCTCTATGTATCGGGGAGGGGGCTAAGGCAGGGAGTTTTCAGTTTCAAGGCTGGGCAAAAGAGATGTTTCTCTGTAGGGGTCTGTGGAGAGCTCTCCATTCTAAATCCATCCTTTCCTTTCCACACCTTATTTGTGCCAGAGTAGTAAACTCTGGGCACCATATTGGTTTGATAGCCTAGAGCTCCGCAGAACCCACCAGTACCTCATGGACTCAGTGTAGAAACTCAGCCCAGTGAGGGAGAGCATGCTGGCATGTTGACTGAAAATTAGAAAGGAAAATCAGCCTCCTGTGCAAAATTTACTTTGGGTATGTTTTGAGGCATAAATTTAGAGGATTATAAGATAAAGAAAAAATATAGAGCGTTTATCCAATACTGCATACTAAAATATTCTAAAATGGTCCAATGGGTGACTTATTTTTATGATCTAGATGCATCCTTGGAGGTCTTATTTTTATTCATTTGTATTACTTTGATTTTGGAATCTCAGCAAACGCGAAATGGTTCATTAGTTGAACTCTGCTATAATTACTAAAGCTAATGAGAACAATATTTTGAATGCCAAAGCCAATTTATCAGCTCTCTTGTAACAGAACAATTTATGTCTTTTTTTCAGAGGAAGTCTTCGGTGCCTATTCTGCACTGTGGTGGTCTCCAGACAGCACTTTCTTAGCGTATGCCCAGTTTAATGACACCGGAGTCCCACACATTGAATACTCCTTCTATTCTGATGAGTCATTGCAGTATCCTAGGACTGTGTGGATTCCCTATCCGAAGGTCTGTGTCCCCTTTCCGGTACTGGTTCTGTGATTTGATGGGAAGAGAATGGTTGCATTTAATCCCTTCCTGCTAATGAAAATATTGTCAGTCTCTCTTCAACAGCTTGCTGTGATTTCTCTTGCTGAAGTCAACAGCATCTGGCAATTTTAAAGTATTTTTATTATCCCAGGAAAGAGTGTGATTTAAGGTTTTGTAATTTCTCCAAAAACTTTAAGAAATGACAAGCAGAAAAAGATGGTGAAAATGCTTTTGAAAGAGGTAGGGGAGGGGTAGGAAATGCTTGAATGAAGGAAAAGAGAGGCTGTAATTTAATCAGAAGCTCGTCTCATTTGGAGAAGTTGGAATGAGCCCGAATTGAAGTTAAAAAGCCTGGTTATATATCAGGCTGCCTTACTAACTAACAGGGTATAGTACGGGATGAGTTTCAGTGGCTCTGGTACAGGTTTGGCACTAATATGAGTTTTTCAGGTCCTGCATTTGTGATAGTCATGTAACGTCCTGGTTTACAAGGTTGTTCCCTGCTATCCACAATGCGTGTATTAAAATCAAGGAGTTTTGTTAAGCAGTATAAGCCAGGAGAGGGCTTTAGAAGGGAGCCAGGAATTCTTTAGCACCATAATAAAAACGGCCACAGCGTCGTCTATGGAAAAAGCTAACAACGTATTTTTGCCATAAATGATTCGGAAAAAAAAGGAATTTTTATTTTTACCAACTCACTTAATTTGCCTTATGAAGATCTGCCATTTTAGGAAGGGAGAGGAAGTTAAAAGGAAAAAGGATCCTAAACTAAATATGGAGATGTTCAGAGAATGTTATTTTTTGATGAGAGAAACTGGGGGGAAAAGCTGCATAAAACATTCTCTAAAAAAATCATATTATTTCTAACTAATCTCTCAATAGAAGATCTATGCATACATTTTTAAAGGGTTTACAGGCTTCTGTCATAATATTGACTGCTGAGCACAACACATTAACCTGGACTTGGAGCAAAGTTGACGCCTGCTTAATTAGTCCAATTGGCTCTGGGTTCAGGATGGTTTTCCTGGGGGACTGAGCCTGTGATGGTATACAAGTGATAGTTACAGTAAAGCCACCAAACTCTTTTGTCCTATGGAACCAGGATAATTTGGCAAATGATACCTTTGTCTTCCCTGGCACAAAGCACACAGATTATAAACAAACAAATATGCATGATTTAATTATGAGTGTTTAGACCTTCATGTTTTAAAAACACACACATGCACACATACACACATGCATGTGCCCATGAATATATATTTTCACCTGAACACATAAAGCATTTTCCTTATATTTATTTTATTTCTATTAAATTGTTTGACAGTGTCCAATTGTTATAAATCTATAGCCATAAATCAAACATTTAACTCAGTTTAAATTTATGTAATGATGAGGCTTTAAAAAAATCATTATCAACTCTGTGATTTTTTTTTCTCCCAGGCAGGAGCTGTGAATCCAACTGTAAAGTTCTTTATTGTAAATATAGACTCTCTCAGCTCAACCTCTAGTGCAGCCTCCATCCAAGTCCCTGCTCCTGCATCTGTGGCGACAGGGTAAGACACTTCACCTGAATCCTTGGGTGTAGCCAGTTTCCTACCTGCTGGGTAGAGCGTTTCAGGTACAAACAGCAGCATCAATCATAGCATCATCTTGAAGCACTAATTCATTCTTTTATCCAGCAACTTCCTGTTGAGACTCTTCCTGTCTTCAGGCAGAGTTCTGATGATGGACATGCACAATGAATAGGGCAGGTGTCACTGGGGGAGACAGACAATACCAGATGGACAAAGAGATATCAGTCTGAAATGCCAGATGGTAATAAACGTTGTGAAGAAAGCCAAGGTGGGCAAAGATGATGGGGCCTAGTGGGGGGGCGGGGTTCCGAAGAGAAGATGCAAGGCTAGGGCGGACTCCCTTCGTGGGATACCCTGTGCGACTACTACTGGCAGAGGAAATCCATAGTCCTATATAAGGTATGCGCTGGAACATTAGAGATAGTACAGGGAGGAATGGAATCTAGCGAGGGAAATCAGAGGGTGGTGCATGATAAGGACCATGCGGGGTTTCTGGCAGGGCCACATGCTCTTTACAGACAGGCTGGCGGTGCCCACTTGCGACCTGCCAGCCTGTAAGCAACACACATCTATGAAGAAACTCATGGATGCCTCCCACCGGTAGTTCAAAAACTTTTCAAAAAAGAACTGAACACTGATGAGCTGTACATTCTGCCCTGCAGTGTAAGACCCAGAGAAATTCAGAGAAACTGTGGGTCACATTTGGGAATCCCTATAGTTGATTATCCCTCATGATGTCACTTGCATAAATATTGTTTGAAATCCTGCCAGCAAGCACAGCAAGACCTGAATAACTTTTCCTATAAAACCACAGCAAGTATCTTTTGCCATGTAGCTCTTTATTTAAGGCTATTATTTATGCAGGTTTGGTGTAAGTAGCAACTATCATGTGATGAGCACACACTGTGCACCAGACATGGGTGTTAACACATGTTGTATGTCATTCCTTAAGTTGTCTTAAGTAACTCTCTTCCCAACAGCTATTATGATACATCTCTTGTACAGATAAGAGAATGAGGTCCAGAGGTTAAAAAAAGACCTTCACCTTGGGAGGACCTGTTTAATCTGTCTCTCTGAATGATGAGGAACTGTCTTCTCGGTGACTATAGCTGGTGCCCTCAGGGACCCAGAGATGTCATCAGGGCAATGGGAAGTACCTTGTTCTCCTGAGTTGACACTATCAAGCTGGGTACAGGTTGTACTCTGTGCTCAGTAATTCACTATGTTGTTTAGAAATACCTGTATTAATTTGTTATCCAGGCAAGATATCTTATCTGTAAAAATTTTAAAGCCAGTCATTTTTCCAAGAGTTTCTTTCAAGGTCTAAAACTATACCTAAAGGCTCTAAAATCTGTTATACGGTTCAACTCACCAACCTCTTGAACACTGATTTAAAAAAAAAAGGCATGTTTTACAATCCCAGGTATGCAAAAGGGGGTCCTAGACCCTTCCAGCATTTCTAGTCAGGGAAGAAATAGCCCCATATGAATGACTAGGGGAGAGAAGTGACAGAGGTATGACCAACAGGTTGGAGGCATTCCAAGTTGGTGAGATAGGTTTTCCAAAACCTGAGGGATCAAAGAGATCTTCCTGCAGAATACGCACTAAAGGGGTGGATTGCAGCAGGACAGAGGAGAGGAAGGTACTGAGCTGGAACCCACCGGGCATGGGAGTGTGTGAGGCTGCCCAGGAATAGCTGAGACATGCCTGCTGCTAGCTGTAACTAAGACCTCTCTGCAGAGAGCTGCAGCTCAGAAAAGTCTCATCTACAACCAACCATAGACCTCAAAAGTGGTTGACAGACTTTTTTTTTAAAGGACCGGAAAGCCTTTATTTAGATGAGACATGATAGTATGGTACACTTCTAGGGAATCAATGGAAAATGGCTGCTTGTGTTGGACAAGCCTCCGTCTTGCCCCCACTCCTTCCCCTAGGTTCCTGAAAAAGTAGAGAGATCCTGGGGAGGTCCCCAGAACTGTGAGAATTCCCCTGACAGTGAGCTGGGGACTACAGAGAGAAAATAGTTTGCTTAAATCACATAGCAAGTTAGGATGGGAAATGGGAATTGGGAGGAGAGAGACCTTTGCTTACTGAATGGAAATGAGAACATGGACATGGTTGAGGAGAAGAATTTTATTGTAGATAAGAGGGAGAGAAAACAGTCGGAGGCATCAGGAGGGATTCAGAGGAGGGAGAGAAAGAAGGAAGCTGAAGATGGCTGGCAGACTGAGGGTCAAGAGAGGAAGACAAGAGAGAGAGAAGAGGGGAGAGGGCAAGTGAATCTAGAGAGGAGGCATAGACCAAGAGGCCAAGAACAGAAGATCAAGGGACCACGTGGCCAAAAAGACAGGTTTATATAGGTAGAGGTGCAGGGAAAGGGAAGCTTTTGGGCTGGGGAGGTTTAGGGTAGGGGGCAGGGTGAGAAGTGCAGGGAGGAGCCACAGGTCCTGAGAAAGACTTCCCAGGATTCTTTGGGACCTGACACTAGAACAAAATGAGTGGATAATTAGATTTAAATATGCTGAGCTACTGATCTGCCCTTGAATTCTCATTTCTTCCTCACAATGCCCTATGGCATTGCATCCAAGGTCATTTTACAGATGATGAAAATGAGTGTTCCCTGCTAAGAAAACACCTTCCAAAGCACAACGGGAAAGTGCTGAGCTCTGAGGTCTTAGCCCCTTCTAAGGACTTTGAGTTTGCTCTTCATGAATTCATCACCTTACTTCTTTGCTCTTCTACATTTCCTTAAACCAAAGACTTGGTGAGGGCTGCCTCATTGGCTGGGGCTATTCTGTGTAGAACATACATACTACCAAAGAGTTGTCTTAGGAAATGCCACAGGGAAGTGCTGCGTGGAGGATCTCGAATATAGCTGTGATCTCTGTTGGCACTGATGAGATCGTAGCTTTTCTAAAAGGAGACTCTAGGTTCACCTGGGGAAAATATTCCCTCACTTGATGAGATACCACTTTCTGGTCTCAGTAAAAGCCCCCTCAGGACCAAGGCAATTTCAACAAGTTATCCTTAATGAGCATTCATTCCCTTGGGCCATGGTTTCATCTGTGACTTACTAGATCCCTGAGTACACTACCAAGCAAGATCAGCACCACCCTTCCCTTCTCTGCCCAGATCTCCTCAACTGTTTCTGTCAGCACCCATCTCTGCTGAAGAGCTTCCAGCAAGTAGAGTTCTATTAATGGGTGAGCCTGGTTTGTGCTCTTGTTAGGAATTAGAGCATGAGACAGGGTGAGCCTCTCTACCACCCTCATAGATTAAGGCTTAAAGCTAATTAGGTCATTTGAACTGTTGGTGTGCATTGGCGACTCATAATGAGAATTTGAGAGATCAAAATATTTGAGAGAAAATAAGACACAATAGGTATAAGGTGAAACTCCTAACTTCTTTAGAGTTGTGTTTCCAGGGCCAAATGAAGCAAGACAAGGTGTGTGGGATGAGGGCCAGTTTTGCAATAGCAACTGGTGCTTAGCAGAGTGACTGGGACACATTGTCTAGTACTGTTTGTAGAACAACTGAATGGATGAGAAGCTGGATGGCTGAGTGGGTGGATTGGTAGAAGAATGGATGGATGGATGGATGGATGGATGGATGGATGGATGAATGGATGGATGATTAAGAAAGATGGGCTTTCCAGGTAATAGTGCACGTGTGTGGCACTGGAGCGAATTCACACAGCCATCTCCAAGGTCAACTTTCAAAATCATCCCACACACCAAGTCCCTCTTTTCTCCTCCCTCCAACTAGCCACCTGCAAATTCTGTAGGCTAAAACTACAAGCCTGGAAAGGGCGTGTCAAGTGAGGTGACTCCTCCCAACACCTGCTGGATGGCCTCAGGGGCCCATCACACCCAGCTTATGACTTACCCTGCCCTTGTTCTCCCTCATCCCAAGGGACACGGTAGATAAAGACTCCCTCTATCTCTCTGAACACTGGATGACCCTTGGTCTGCACTCTAGTCTCTTCCAAGCCTGAGGCTGCCAGGCAAGGGATAAGCTGGGCTGGTGTTCCATCCCCACCCTGCCCCCGACAAGAACTAGTGACACCTGTAAGGAAGCAGACAAACGAGGGCTTGTGTTCTACACAATGCTGTTCCCCTCCATGTGGCTGCATCTCACCCCACCCTTCCCTCTCCTCAGCAATCTGTCAGTGGACCCGGCAGGGCTGGCATCCCTATCAGAGCAAAGGGTGGCATGGAGCCCACGGCCAGCACTGGCAGTACGCCTGTTTCCTCTGGTGATTCACTGACTTAATCACTCCGCAGTCTGCAGTTGCTCGGGATAGCATTTCCCTCTCCATTTTTCCTTCCAGTTAGCAAAGCAGGGCTTATTTTAAATATCATTAATGTACAAATGAAACATCTTCACAGCTAGAGGCAGAGGTGCCACCTAAATGCCTTTCATGAAACACCCCCCCCTTTGCAAGGGTAAGAAATCACGTTGCGAGAGTCGCCACAGCAGGATGTTCGAAAGTTAGTACTGTGTGCGCAGTCAGCTGACTTTCTTCATAAAATGTAGCTTGTTCACAACTCTCAAGGAATAAATAGATCTTATTGAGAAAGAAATTGTACACTTGAGGAATCTCAAAGAGTGGAACAGACTAGTAGAACTTCCCAATGGGACAGGCCAGACTCGTTACAGGAGGGGCAAGTATGAACAGGGAAATCTGAAGCCGTCTGCTTGATTTGAATCCTGGCTCCAAAATTCCTTGATTGGGTGATCCTGGGAAAGTTATTTAACCTCTCTGCACTTGTGTTTCCTCTTCAGCTAGGCAAGGAACCACAATGGGACCCACCTCACAGGGTGGTCCAAAGTCTATGGGAGGCACTCAGGCAGCTCCCAACACAGAATCAAGTTCACATGGGTAAACAACCTTTGTGTTAAGTCCAGAAATTACTTCACTGCTTCAACATTCAAGCCAACCAAATTCTCTTTCTGCATCATTGCCAAAGCCTTAAATGTGTTGTGTTGTTGGGTCACTCTGCCTAACCTAGGACAAGAGACTTAGGCTTACAAGAAGGCTTGGCACTGTAGGTGTGGGCTTCCCCCAGCATTTTCCAGTCACCACAAGAGGGGAAATCTGTTCCGTGTTTGCCCTCCTCCTCAGTCAGAATGATATCCTACAAAAGATAGTTGGCAATCCTGCTGTTGGATTTTTTTTTGATTTACAATGGGGACTTAAACCTTTGAGACAAGAGTTCAGTGAAGTCATCTATACATTTACATCTTTTTTTTATGACTCTTCAGAAGTATCTTCCCGTGGCGTGATATTGGCTCAGGGCTGTAACTAGAAGGAAGTATGGTTATAAAATGTGTTTCAAACAGACTGTCTACTGTCATGGTAAAAGGCCTCTGCTGAGCCCTCTCAGAGTGCAGAGTACATTCTGGGCCACTGACTGTGACTAAGGAATCAGGTCCAAGTCCAATAACCTTTATCTAGAAATGGACAGGGAAGATGGCCAACGCACATGAGTTTCCTGGCTTCTCTCCCACATTCCATTACTCAGTGTTTTCAAATGGCAAAAAGTTGAGTTATAGTGTGGACTTTCAAGTCTGAGCTCGAACGTATGGTTTTCATATCTAAAGTTACCTACCACGGGCGACAAGGGATCATGAAAGCATTCTCTTGCCCTCAGCTGCCTCTCTGCCACCACAACACTTTTAAAAAGAGGAGGATATTTCTGGGTGCCGGCATGTGCCTGTGAGAAAGTGGCTTGTTCTCCCTAACGAATAGGTTCCCACAATCTCCTCAGGTCCTACTTAGGGTTTTTTGTTTTCTTCTGATTTTGGTTTTTTGAGACACTGTCTTCCCTTATGGCCTAGACTGCCTTTGAACTTTCTCAGCCATCTGCCTACTTCGTCCTCCAAAGTGTTTGTTGTGGTGGTGGTGATTGTTGTATTTGATTGTCTGTTTAATCTAAATGGGCAGGGATAACTGGGATAGAACCAGTTAGATAGAAGTGACAGAAGCGGATCCCTGATTCAGCTCCATCTTGGCTGACATGTCATCCACAGCTCTGAATAGTTTTACACTTCCGTCGAAAGAACTCATGACATTGAAACTGAAGCTTTCTACTGAAGCACAACCACTCTTGTTAGCGTCAGCATTGTCTTGTGCTGCTCCCATACTGTGACTGTGACAGACGACGTGTAGACCACAAAGACTGAAAAATATTTACTATCCGGGCTCCAGCTAAATGTTTCTCAGTCTTTTATGTAACACATTAATTTTGAAAAACTTTACTTTCCGTGTCTCCTTTTTGATTTTTCCCTGTTATTTTGCAAGGATAGATCACTCATCCTGGGTAAGAGTTAACTCTCTTTCTGCTCATTTGACAACTCCTCATCAGGTGAGCGCAGAAGAGCTGGGTTAGAGAAGGGGCCCTGGCCCCTTCTCAGTAGATGAAGCACTCTCAGACCCTGCAATCTGACAAGCTCCTGGAGGCTCACGGTACTAATGGCTGCAGCAGCTTTCCAAGAAAATCCTATTGACATGGGGGAGGTGCTTCAGCTAAGAACTACAGAAGTAGGGCAGGGCAGCCATTTCAGAATAAAAGTCAAAGGGGAAGAGAAAGAGACCAACTGGGGAAACTGGTGTGTTCAGGAGAACACAGTCACCAAGACAAGGAAACTTGAACAGGAAGGCACCATTATATGAACGAAGGTGATGCTTGCTTGGTTGCTGCACAGGTCCTCAGCATCTGAAACCTGCCGTGAAATAACTTGAGACCCAGAGGGTCTCCAGAGCATCCATGCCAGAAAAGGGGAAATGTGAAGCTTTGAGAGGCTTAAAGTGCTTATTCTTGGGTGCTCAGTTAACATCTGCTGCAGGCTTCAGAGCCTAGGAGAGGAAGAGAGACAAAAACAGATGAATGTTCTGGGAGGAAGGGTGACTGTGGGTCCTAAGAAATCAGAACACGAAGTTTGCCTTTCCTGAGAGCTGCGTTCCAGGAAAACTCAGCAAGCTGTTTTATGAACAAGACTCATGGGGCCCCTGCTTCAAGGAGCTGGCAGCCAAGCAAGAAGCACAGGATAACCAAAGGGAGGGATGGCTACCCCTGGGGGAGGCCAAATAGGGGAGTGACGGAGCAGAAGCGAGCAAAGCTGTGGGATCAGAAAATTAAAAAGTCAGGTGAAATACTCATTGTGAACTCCTGACAGAAGGGTGCAAGGCTTTGATCAGACACTGGAGAGAAGAGATAAGAGGAGTCGCTGAAATCACACCGAGGATGGGCAAAAATATCCAAGGAAAGAAACCATCCAGAGCCAAAAATGTTAGGGAGGCTAGCAGAAGAGCCAGCTGTAAATTCTTCCCATGCCACTCTAAACCACAGCACAGTCCCAAAAGTACTTGAAGGTATGGACTAGGGAGGATGGCCTGCTAGACCAGGTTCTATAACTTTGGGTAAAAATACTACAGAGTACTTCATTCATAAGGGCCATGTTTTAACTCTTGAGAGATGTGTTTGGGGTTATAGTTCTTGGATTTGAAAACTATGGAGAGGGATAAGTCCACCCCTCCCCCATCCGAAAGTGAAGTTGATAAAAGGATTAGCTGTGGTTTCATCCTAGTAGCAAGGCCATGTGAACCACAAAGACTGAAAATGTTTACTATCTGGGCCCCAACTAAAAGTTCCTTAATCTTTGGTCTAGAATATTAATTTTGAAAAACTTTATTTTCAGTGTCTTGTTTTTCATTCTTCCCTGTTCTTTGCAAGGATAGATCACCCGTCCTGGGTAAGAGTTAACTTTCCTGCTCATTTGACAACTCCTCGTGAGGTGAGCCCAGAAGAGCTGGGTTAGATTAAGGACCCTGGCTTCTTCTCAGTAGGTGAGAAGAGCTCTCAGACCCTGCTTTCTGACAAGCTCGTGGTACTGATTTAGCAACAGCGGTTTTCCAGGCAAACACCATTGACAGGGGTCAAGTTAAACTACCAGAAGATTCTAGCTAGCATCTCTGCCAGTGTCCCTGACCTCAAGGTATTACTCTTGGGCAGCAGAGCGGGGATGGAGAAGTTTCACCATTGATCCCCCTTCTACCAGCGGCCAAGTTCTTAACAGTCCTAAACATATGGTTTCGGTCACGTGTGTGTGGTCTTGGGTTGTGTCTGCTGTTTTCCTTGTTGTATATACTTTATTGAGTAAAATGTTCATTTGCAATGAGGTCTGGGGGAAAAAACCTCACATTTATTTTTTCTTTTTTCCTGAGACAGGGTTTCTCTGTGTAGCCTTGGCTGTCCTGGAACTAGCTTTATAGATCAGGCTGGCCTCAAACTCACAGAGATCTGCTTGCTTCTGCCTCCTGAGTGCTGGGATTAAGGGTGAGCACCACCACTGCCAAGCTCATATTTCTTTTATGTGTGTGTATGTGTGTGTCGTACATGCTGGTATTTGTATATAGTGGATACATGCTTGTAGTAACCTGAAATTTATATGGGGCATCTTTCTGGATTGTTCTCTTGTAAACAAAGGTTTTTCTGCCCCGCCCCATCTCATAGCTGCTTCCAAATAATCACTCAGATGCTTATATTAATTATTAATGTTTGGCCAAAAGCTCAGCCTTATTACTAGCTAACTCTTACATTTAAATTAATATATCTATGTTTTACCACATGGTTCAAGGCTTGTTATCTCATTTTCCACATGTCCTGTTTGTTCGGTGATGGGCTCATATATCTCTCGACTCTACCCTTCTTCTCTCCCTTATTCTGTTTGGCTTTTCCACCTAACCTTATTCTGCCTGGCTATTCGTCAGTCAACTTCTTTATTAAACCAATCATAGCATAACTTACACAGTGTACTGGAATATTCCACAACATTCTCTACTCTTATTTATTGAGCAGGATTTCTGACTGAACACAGAACTGGCCAACTCTGGCTACTCTAGCTAGAAGCTTGCCTGAGGATTCCCCCTTTCCCTGCCTTCCTAGTACGGGAGTTACAAGCAGAGCCAGAGCTGCCTGGATTTTACCTGGATTGTGGGGTCAGAAACTCAGTCTTCATGCTCGCAAGGCAAGCCCTTTATCCACTGGGCCATCTCCCCAGCTGCACAGTGTCTGAGACGTCCCCCTTGCCTTCTCTTTCTCCAGGGATCACTATTTGTGTGATGTAGCATGGGTTACAGAAGAGCGAATTTCTCTGCAGTGGCTCAGGAGGATTCAGAACTACTCCGTGATGGCCATCTGTGACTATGATAAGACCAACCTAACGTGGAACTGTCCCTTGGTAAGATCTCACTGGAGGCTCTGCTTTTCCAACAGCATGGGACACATGACTGGAGGGCTCCCAGTCCTGGGAGATAGTGAAGGTTGGGGTTTAGTAAATGGTTTAGTCTCTCTTCTCTCTGAATCCACACTGAGCCCAGAGGCAGAAGTCAGTCTTGCCTGTCAGACACGTGCTATCGGGTGGTGCTTCCTTTGCTCTTCTGCACACTAGTCATTGTGTGCTGGTTGTGAAGATGATCACGTGGGACGGGGAGAAGGAGTGACTAGACACCCAGAGGACAGAATTTGATATCTGTGTTCAACATCAGGAAGAGGACAAGAGCCTCTTGATGACAGCTGTTTTAACAGATAAAATATAGAGGATGGGAAATGACTGGCTGAGCATGTGGGAAACAAAATGAATACCAGGAGGGTACAGATCCTGTACTGGACCACAACCATCTCTAAGCAGAAAGCCGATTTGGAACACAAACAAATAACCATTGGCCTGAGAGGGTGGCAATACTGAGGGAAACTGAGTGTTGATCCAACTGATGTGCAGATGGTCCCAGGCAGGACACCTTGAAGTCTTTCTAGTCTGAGGATTTCAGCAAAACCTCCTTGAGAGCCAGCAACCTCAGGAGAGGCAGGAGCTAAAGTCTTACAGGCACATGCCATGACTACTTTGTGTCTCCTTGTCCGTTCTGGCCATGTTACATACTGGTAACATGGTCTGGCCTGTGTTCCACTCCTCCCTGCTCTCATCCTAGATGGGCACAGGGAAGACTCTCACCTGAGAACTTGAGTGATACTCCATATCTTGACTCATGCATTTATTTATGTGAGAAACACTGTTTAAAATGTCTCTACCTTGTTGCGAAGCTATGGGACTTTTTTTTTTTAAAAAAAAATTAACTAGACAGCCTGTACTTCCCAAAAACGTTTTTGTTCTGATAGGGAGTGAGGTTGTGAAGATATGCTGTGAGACTTTCCATGCATTGAACACTTATAATACGTCAGGTACAGTGGAACCTGGGGCTCAGTGAGGTTAAAAGTTGCCTAAGTCATAGGACACATTTGAACTCAAGCTGCAAAGCCCAAGCTCTTCGCTTTCTGCTGACTCATCACAGTGTCAGGATATTGTGTCAGAAGAGGCTTTAAGATAGCTACAGATACTCTGTTGGAGTCGGGTGGAACAAGACAAGGACATGGCTTGGGGAGGAGGTGTAGTCAGCTAGGATAAGATGTCCTATGTGGACAGATAAGGGAGAAAGGTCCATCTAAGCTGAGTGTTGTGCAAGGATATTCATGGTGAGCAGCTCAGAGCATGGAGGGACTGAATGCGCTCACCCCCTGAGCTGGAGGTGAGGCTAGAGATTTAGGTTTGGGCTCAAGGAGCCATGCCGAGATGTTTGGATTTACCTCATAAGGGTGGAAAGCTGCTTTAGGGTTCTGAAATGAAGAGTATAATGGAAATAGAGCTGTCTGCTGTCAAATACGATGAGCTAGGGGCTGAGCGGGGAGGATAATCGATCAGAAGGAATAAAGTGAGTGTTAACACATCCAGTTAGGAGACTGCAGCGGTAGACCACTGGAAACATCCTACAGACAGGACTATGGATGTAACCATAGAGAAGGACAAAGGACAGAAGAGCTGAAGAAAGGGGCTAAGGGGGGTTTCCATGAGAAGAGAGTAAAAAAAGTGGGATCAAGACTGAGTAGCTGGGAAGAAAAGGTCTATGAATATGCTGGAGGACTAGAGGAAAGCAAAGGGCCTCATCCAGCTCTGTGAGCTTCAGGACAGCTCCAGGTCAGAGCTCCAGGCAATGGAGGAGAATGATCAAATGCAATTACATGAAAAAAAAATGCTAACATAAATAGCATTATAGAATGAGAGATTGTTTCCAATTATTTTATCATAAGTGTAATTTCGTTTGTAGTACATTTTGTGGGGCTAGGGATGCAGCTCAGTTGGCAGGATTCTGAATTAGCATGCCCAGAGGCCTTGGTTCAATTCCCAGCAGTAAGTACAGCGAGCATAGGGGTGGTCCCAGGCAATCCTTGCACTTGGGAAGCTGAGACAGGATCAGAAGTTCAAGGCTTTGGCTATATTGTCAGTTTGGAGGACAACCTGGGACACATGAGACCACATTTTAATAAATAAATAAGTAAATGAATGGATTTCCCCGTCTTCCCTTTGAAGCACTGCACTGTCCTTTTTCTCCCCAGGCACAGCAGCATTTTGAGATGAGCACTACGGGCTGGGTCGGAAGAGTAAGTGTTCTGCATTACGGATTTTATAATATTTCTCAACTGCTGCTCAGAGCTCGTTAATGTGCAACTGTCCCGTAGTAAGGCACTATGTTGTCACTGCTAGAAATGTGAGTTGGCCCATTTTTCAGAGTGTTAGCTGTGCTTCCTATGGTGACTGGACTGCACAGCCAAACAGGTAAAGGTACAAGTGGCACACTGAGGTCAAGGGCACAACTGACAGAACAAAGCCTGTTCTCCAGGTCAACTGGAGCTTCCTGGCATCCGAAAGGCAGCCACTCCTGAAAGGCCACCAGGATGCCGGATGTCTTCTTTGACCCGTTGCTTGAGTTCTGCACTTTCAAGGTGTTTCTTAACGCAGCCTGGACTGCAGCCATGAGGAACAGGACCTACCCTCTACTGTGTACAGCACACCTTTCTGGGGGACATCACATCTGTATGCGTGCACACATTGGTAGGCACTCTGAGGAAGAGCTTTATCTGGGAAAGCAGGATGACCCTTGGAGACTCACAGCTTGGCTCAGTTTCCACCACATCAAATGTACATGCACTACCAGCCTCTCAAGTCTGAGACCAGGGAAGAAAGCACGGAGGAAGGGGTTGCAGGGAGGGATTCTAGCCACTATGACACCTTGCATGACAGGTGAAAACTGACCAGCATCCTACTTCTATGACGACTTCTATTAATCCTTCTTTAAAAGGGAAACAAAGTGACGCAAGCATTGTAAACATTTCCCCCTCTTCTGGGTGAGAGAGGTGAGGCTTCGGTCCAGGAAGACGACCCCTTTCTGCTGGGCTGGAAGCTGCCATACATTCACATGTCCTTTTTCTCCCGGCGCTGATTGGGCAGAGGGGAGAGGTTTGCCAACATGAGAAGTGGTTTCCTCCATGGCAAGAGACATGCTACACTTCCTCACGACTCTTTGAAAAAAATATGTTTTTTCCTCTCTGTATTTAACCAGACAGATGCCACTTTTCACACATTTCTTCTAGGCTCAACTCCATCCAGGGGAAACAGGGAAATGTATTAAAAAGATAAGGCTGTGAACATAGGTCTAGAGAGGGGAATGTGTTTGAGAGCTCTGTAATGAGAACACCAAGTGTACTGCACGCCTCAGCTTGCTCCCTAAATGAATTCACTTTGAATCACTAAATAGAAGAAGAGAGCCTTTTCCTTCCTTCCCCAAATGGGAGCTGATGGGAGAGGAAACGCCGAGGGTAAAGAGAACCAACAATTTAAAAGACCATCCCCTACCTATTCCAAGTGTAACGACGAAATAGAAATTAAAACGCAGCGTGGTCCTTCCAGGCTGAAAGAGACGCTCTTCTATTTAAACATTATTTTCAGAGAGCTATCTTTTATTGAACTTTTTTTTTAAAATAAAAATTTTGTTCTACATTTCCATGTAACCATTTTTTTCTTTGTAAATTATTGATCATCTTTAGAAAAATGAAAAGGCTTAAGATAAAAATAACTATATGAATGCTTCCATGGGGACTCTATAACAGATATTCCTGGTGGCATCCGTCTAGACGCAGTTAAAGACTACGCCTGACTTAAAAAAAAAGACACAAACCTGTGTAAAAGCAGGGATGAAATTTTCCCCATACTACAAACCACTTCCAACCTGAAACAGTTAGACAGTAAGCCGTTTTCTAGAAAGTGCACTTGTGACATCAAGGAAGTTCCCTCTTTAAACAGAAGTGAATGTTAGGTTGCATGCCCACAGGGGTGGAAGTCTCCATTATCATTCTTGTGAGAAATGTCCCAGGACAACGGAAACATGTCTATGTGACCAATATGCACTGCAGGCATTTCTCTCTTCATTCTCACGTGTATTGCCACCAAATGATCCTGAGTTTGCCTTCTGTTCCATGTTTTCTAGTTAGGAAGACTTTCATTTTCAGACCCTCCACTGAAAGGTACTAGAGAGGCCTTCCACACCCTGGAGTTTGTCCTGAGATGAGACTGATGCTGTGATAATTATTATTATTATTTTTTGCTCTGTTGTCTAGTTTAGGCCCGCAGAGCCCCACTTCACCTCTGATGGTAACAATTTCTATAAGATCATCAGCGACCAGGATGGTTACAAACACATCTGCCACTTCTCCAAAGACAAGGAAGTGAGTACAATACTTACACAGCAGATCCTAAGCTGACCTCTTTCCCCAACTAGAACAACATCATTTGGTGACATTGAGCCATGTATACCAGTAGACTAATTCAGATTCTTCAGTGATTTATGGGACGCAGTGGAATAGGACACTGGTGCCCGCAAAGCGACCTCATAGTTATTTGAATTCTTGATACGGATAACTCTACTGAACTTTGATAGGAGAGTGTAATAAATCTCATATTTAAAATCCCAATCAGGACTGCACATTTATTACCAAAGGAGTCTGGGAAGTCATTGGGATCGAAGCTCTGACCAGCGATTATCTGTGAGTATATTCTAATAATCAGTAAATAGGCTGGAAACCCACACGTTATAATCACACCCTCTCACAGAAATGCGGGAAAATCTCCCACAAAGAGTAGTCGATTTGGAATGTGTTCAATCCTTTTTTTTTCCTTTTTAACATACGGAAGCCTTAATGATTTTCACATATGCTCAGCAGACTTGATACCATGCCACCAAGCAGTTCTACCTCTTGGTCTTACCTGCTTTGCACTGGAGAGGCCACAGCCTCTCTGGGTCACCCCGAATGGCTGCAGGGCCCTTCTGGCATTAGACGGACCCTATGAGAGGCTGAGAAAGACAATTTTATCTGCTGGTGTTTGGCCTTGCTCTTTGGAACATGGAAAGCGTTGTTTAAGTGCCTATGACAGTATATACATGAGCTGTTAGCAAAAGGCGTATTTCTCTCCACTGGGCTCCTGGGCTCTTCCTTTACTGGCCTCAGCGCAGGGGAATTTACCATTTCCCAGAGCAGTTTCTGAAGACTTTGCACAAGGGGCCCTGCCACTCTCTGGAATCTTCATCCCCTACATCCATGCAGTGTGTGCTATAAAACAGAAAAGACAGAACACAGGACTGATACTTGGGGTGAGGGTGGGGGGTTGATTTCAAGCTAGCTGTCCAGACATATTTTTCATATAAAAGCCCTCCTTTAAGTTGTTAATTACCACATCTATTCAGGAAGAACTCCGGGAATTCCTAGATTGGACTGTTTAAAAGAAGTGCTTAGGGAGGGCAGGTGGAAGGAGGTAGCTCTGGGGTGGGGTGGAGGAGCAGAGCAGACAGAGGGCACACACATGCAGGACAGCCCTGGGTGTCTCTGTGCCTGGGGTCAGAGAACGGGATGGACTTTACATTTCTGTAAGACGTGGTCAATATATATTGCCTTTGCTTTCCTCTCAGGTTCTACATTAGTAACGAAAATAAAGAAATGCCGGGAGGAAGAAATCTCTATAAGTAAGAGTGCTGTCGAGATGCTGACATCAGGGTTTCTATGGACAGATTATTCCTGCGCTTGCTCTCTCTCTCTCTCTCTCTCTCTCT
>LOJH01000566.1:293-25525 GCA_001685095.1 Ellobius talpinus | reverse complement strand
CTCTCTCTCTCTCTCTCTCTCTCTCTCTCTCTCTCTCTCTCTCTCTCCTGCACTAACTCTTGAAAAGACATGAGAGCTAATTCAATAATTCCTGAAAGGTTTTTGTCACTCTGTGTATTTCCATGGGTCAAGAAAATATTTTGAAAGAAATTCCCGTTTAGTCAGGAGTCTTCTGGCACATCCAGAATTAGGAAGGCACAAAGTGTGCGGTTGTGCAATAACTAAGTCCATATCCTTAGCTAAGAAGCCCTTGATGCATAGAGCAATAGAGTTTAAAAGAGAATATAAATTTTAATATAACCCAGATGAGATGGTTCGGTCTTAGGGGATACATGACCTAGACGTTAGAGGATCCCAAACTTCCAAGAGGAACACACCTTGTGAATTTGGGCCCTTTTTCTACTCAGGAAAGAGATGCCAGGCGAATTGTCAGGGTGTGCCCTGCTCAAAGCTCACATGTCAACCCTTTGGGAAGTCATATTCCTGCATGGCTGACCCCTCCCAGTGGGGACATTATTTCCTGTTCTCTAGAAGTTACCACAAAGATGGAGGGATCCTGTGAAGCTTAGACTCGATGCAGTGATACCTGCAGTGACCCCCCTATGAATGTTTGAAGATTACCACCTACCTTTGGACAAGTGATAGGGCAGGAACTCTTTTAAAGACTCCAATGACCTCAAGGAGGAACCCCTAAGGAGCTGGACCCAGAGAGGTGAGAAGTCTGAGCTATTGAGCAGTGTTATTCTGCGGAGAGCAGATCCTCTCTACACAGTCTCCATTCATAACAGATAGAAATGGCAACAAAGTTAAGAAATCAGACAACCAAGGAGGCTACTCTACTCCAGTAGCAACAAGCCAGCAGCGGTGTCACCACACACCTCAAGGCGTGGGACCCTAACCAAAGGGTGAACAATTTCTCAAAGCCCATCTGCCATCAGAACTGCAAGGCATTAACACAGAAGAGACTTCCATTCATTCGCTCAAAGGGTCTGACATTTGATAATGTTCAAAAGTTTATTCCTTATAGATAAAAAAGTAAGAACACTGGGAAGAGGAAGGGTAGCAAAACATGAACTTGAACACCATACAGTATCCAATATATGTGAAAAAGATGAGAGACTTCTAAATTGTGATGGTGGAGCCTGGGAATCTACATGTTAGAAGCTGAAGGAAGGGGTAGAGGAGAAGTCAGAAATCTAGAATTTTACATGCCCCCAACCAGCTATACCTGTTATTCATTTATTTTGCTAGTATAGCTAGACTCTATTCTAAGATCTTTACATGTATTATCAGCTTCAAGTCTCCTTAAAATAGTCTGAAACAGGATAATTATTCTGATTACCACCATTTTATTGACAGGGAAACTGAGGCACTAAAATAGTAAGCAACATATGTATGCTGAGGGTTCTAAAAGGAAGAGGACACTATCTGAGCCAGGGAAGAAGGGAAGGAAAAGACACGAGGAAGACCAGAGAGGTTCTCAACAGATTATTATGTGGGAGGGGCCGACGAGGCACATAGACAATGACAGGGAGAAACGCTTCCTGGGACCTCTGAGATGGATCCATTGACTTGCACGATAGCTTTGGGAAGAGCCGACCAAATGGTGACTAATAAATATGTCAGGGATGGAGACCGGGGAAGGGATTGTCTTGTGAATAAACAGAGAAGTAGAAGACCAAGGGCAGGAGGAGTGGGGCCCCCAGTCCTGATCCTTGCTGCCAAGAGGAGAGGGCAGCCTGGAACACACAGAAGGGCTGATTTAACTTGTAGAGGAGATTTATTTTGCATTTTGCTCAGAATTTGATAGGCTTTTGGCAAGTGTATGAAACAGTCATAGATTTGGCAGTCTTCTGCTAGCAGATTTGAAACGTTCAATCCTTAAGAACTGCTGCATCGTTAGGTTATGCAAAACAGGGTGCAATTTTGTAAATATGCCATCTTGTACTGATTTGACATTTGTTCTATTATCCCAGAATATGCCAAAGGGAGAGAGACCTTCAGATTTAAGCCAAACCTTAACTTGTTTGTGGAGTGCTGATAAAATGTTGACTGCTGTGTGATCTTTAAAGCAGCCAGTGTTGCTTGTGAGGCCTGAGGTAGAGCCCCCTGTCTAGGGTTGATGGGAGCTCTTTGCTTGGCAACTCACTGGTGCAGTTGTTTGATGGATGCACACATGTATAACATCTTATTTAGTGGATTGGATTCAGTTTTTCTTAAATGTTTTCTGTACCCTCTGCTCGGTATTAATGATGATCCTCCCAAATGGAGCCCTTTATTATTCAAACAGTGTTGATTACAGGAGGAGGCTCCTTAGAGGAAGCCAGTAAGCCCAAGGTAATAGCTTACTGAGTTGCTAAATTGTTATCCTACAGACCCAGTGACTGACCTTCTACAGAACCTGTGGACAGTACTGAGCAGCTTGACTGGGATGTCAAGTGACTGTAGAACATACTGGAAAGGGACTGGAGCTTTGGAGTTCAAACGGCCTGTATTGAAACTCTCCTTCCTTTACTTGTAGAAGTTTGAGCTTGAGGAGGTCACGTTCCCTCTCTGAGCTTCATTTCCCTCTTTAAATAACCAGATATGCCCCCCAGAGTCACAAAAGTGATTATAGGAGACCCCCACACCTACCGTGAAGTGAGCTTTGAAACCATGGCAGCTGCCACCATCCTTATCTTCAGGGAGTAAATTGTCCTTCTGGTTGGTAGATGGCATGAGGGGTAGCTTGGGAATGGTTACACCTCCTGTTTCTCACAGCATTTCCCTACTCTTATCAGCTCCTTCCTTTATTTCAAAAATACAAAGATTTATTTGTTGGAAGGTGGCTGAGGAACCAGCATGATCCAACAAGCAGCTACAGATGGTTCTTCTTGGGGATTGAAGGAAAAGCTCCTCACAGAGATGCTGTGGAATCGGCACTGCCACTGGACCAATCCTTTCCACTTCTCTCTGCCAGACTGTTGCTGGCAGCAGGGCTCTCCGGAAGTTTCTAGCCTCAGGAGAATGCCAACTGCACCACCATTGCATCCTTGCCCATTTATCACTCCCAGCTTCCTTTTTAGTCATTGGTGATAGACTATTCAGTTTGTAACTTAGTCATCCATTTCCTTTTTTATTTCTGTTTCCATGGATAGGCAATGGGGGATCATCCAATTTTGGTGGGTTAAAATAGTAGAATTAATATCTTCCCGACCATTAATCATATATTGGAGGAATGCATGCATTTTCTTCACTGGCTTTGAATATTTCCGCCGCAGCTTGGAGTGTGCCATACAGTGGGCAAAAGTGTCTTAATAGAGAAGCCAGGTCGCACAGTCCAGTAGGGAACCGCTCACCAGTGGCTCCAGAAGCCAAGTGTCATCATTGCATTTGAGGGTGCGAGGTGGTTTTCTGCACTGAAAGCCCCAAAGAGGGTGTGCTTTAGCAGCTGTCTGTCTCATCGAGAGGTCCTTTTGGAGGCTTCTCCCAATGAGCAGGGAAACGTGCGCTGAAATGGCACCCTTCTCTCACAGCTGCAGGGGAAGCTTTTGTTTTATTTTTCTCTTGCTGCATTAAAGTATTTGTCTTTCTTTCTTTGTAGTGTAATATTGTTAATGTAAAACAATTTGCATCATGACACTTTTATCACAGTTTTCGTCTTTTTCTCAGTATGTTGCATTTCTCACCATGTCTAGTTCATCACAGCTACAGTGTGTACATCACAACATTTATCTTAGGCTCAGGGTTTTACTTGTTTATAAAAATTGTCTTCTTTCAGCCTGTATTCACTCCATTTAAGAAAAAAAAAAGGCAGCCAGAAACTGTTTTAGTCCAAACTCCAGTAGTTATCACATTCCTTGCTAACTGTCCTGTGTATTTATATGCCTCCTAACTATTACTCTATGTTTCAATGACATTTCTCCATCTCATGGCACAGGGAGGTGGTTGGAGCAGCTTTTGCTGTTCCTGCTGCCAAGAGAGGCAAGCCCATGGGGCTGCTGGAGGTGAGATGAGGCGACACAGTTGTATATCTGGATCGGGTCTGGGGGTTAAACTTAATTATCATCTGTGAGCAAAAGGTGGAATTGAGCTTGTTCAGAAACCAGGTGGCAGGAAGTCAGCACAGGCTGAGCCCCTGACTGGCAGAAGAGATCTCTAAGAAGGCTCCTTAAGGGGCCATGGCCCTGCAACTCAGAAGTGGTCCTGAGTCTTCTCATCTCACCTTCCCATCTCCAGCTATGTAGATGTGTAACAATGCCTTTTAGAATGGTTTGATTTGATTGTCTCCTCTTGGAGCCAGAGTTCTGTGTTATCTTAGGTGATAAATCACCTGCCAATGGGAAAGACACCCTTCACCACTTCCAGGGTTGTTCAGACCACTGTGGCTCAGAAGCCAGAGTACCCACTGTTAGGTACTTCAAGGTCCAGGATTTTAACATTTTATTTCACACTGTTCCTTTGCTGGAAGACAATCAGAAGTCCTTTGCAATTTTAGAATACATGACAGAGAAACAGAAAGTAAAGGAGTTTTCCCCAGGCTTGCTCCAGTTTGGACACTTCTTAGGGATGGACTGTGGTACCAAGTTACTTACTTTGTGAATCCGTCTCTTCAGGGTTGGCACAGTCCTGTTTCACACAGGTGTGAGACTTTGATCACACAATGACTGGCACAGAGGGCATGCTCAAGGAAAGGTAGCTAGGATTACTACTGCCATGGTATAGCAGCTGGAAGAGGGCATGATGATTAAACAAAGTACAGAATGAGAATATTTTGTGTTCTGTCTACTACATTTGCACTTCACTCGGCAAAAGTAAGCTCAGTTATATCAGATAATGCCAGTGCTGAATAATTTTTTGCTCATTTAGTTGATAAGCATTTAGCTATAGATTAGATGTAAAGGATAAAAAACCAATGTAGACGAGTCATTTCTGTTATGGACCTTATGATTTAGTTGGATACAAATGAATGATGTTTGACTAGATAAAGATGAATAGATGCACAACTATAAGGGGTAGTGTGATGGCCGAGGCATGCTTGCAAGCATGCTGGATGGATGGATTCAAAATGGATAGATATATGTGGGACATTCCATCAGATGGAAGTTCATCTAAAACTAAAAAGAACTTTTGATGAATTGCAACGTTTATTTGATTCAGAGATTTCGTGTGTCCAGGTTGAGTGGGAACCTGCATACACAGGATGGGGCATTTACGCTGAGCTTACCCAGTCCAGGATGATCCTAGGAATTGTAGTCAATGGAAACAATTTGGGTAACTGTACTGAATTTTTAGACAGTATGTCACTTTCCAGAAATACTGTGTCACAAAATTTTCAGTCAGCGTCCACAATTTACTTTAAACAATGCTTCTACCATGTTTCATGGCTCCTAGGGGAATGATTCTTCTTCCCATTTTGCAGATGTCAGGACTCAGTGCAGCATGTGTGTCTCCAGTTGCAAAGCTCAGCAGTGTTGAAACCAAAGACTAGACTTTAGCATGCAGCCCAGGGCCTTTCTGGCCAGGCCACTAGCACTCCCAGCGACAGTATAAAGTGTGCACTAGACACGTCACTGAAATGTAGACCTTGACTCGGGAAGAACAAGTTGGCTACTTTTGAGTCTGTGGAGATGCCACTGCCTCTTCTCTGTGTACCCCACTCCAGACAGGCAAAGCAGACCCACTCTTCCCAGTCTCTGTCTGGCATTTTCCCTTCATCTCAACATTGCAATCAGACCTAAATTTAAATCATCTGACTTATGCTTGTAAAGTTTTTTTTCTTCATCCAAGACCTCTGACCTTTAATGTGGAAGCCCCTAGATGACTCAGACCACAAAATAGATCTTTTAACCCTTCATCCTGTCATTCTGGATGGCTTGGGAATAACATTTAACAGCACCAATTTTTTCTCTAATATTAAAAATGAGGAAGTATCAAACACCCACTGATTTTCTGAGACTAGTCTTGATCTTTTTCACCTCTTCCCCTCCCATATGTTACACTTGCTTAGGTTTTAAACATCTGTTTCCAGAGAGGTAATGTTTGCTTTTCATTTAGAACCTAGCAATGTGGACCAAAGTTCACATGACATATTGCGGAGTATGTTTAGTTGCAAATGCTATGTACAGGCTCTTTGAAATGTAGCATGTATGGCACCATGTGACACATGGTTGCTATGGTAATACACTTTTTGGCTGAACTATAGCAGAAACCCATGGAACATACATTGCTAATATGAGACTCTGCCCTCTGCTAATGCATAGGACACAGCCAATCTGTGATCTGGGACTCAAGGGGTTTTTCATGCAGCCTAGAGGACAGGTGCCCTCTTCCTACATGTGCAGGGAAGATGTGACATTCTTCCTTTCCAGTCCCGTCTCCCAGGCACAGGACATGCTGTGCATTCTGCCATGCATGGAGACAGCATTTGCTTGAATATCGGTTTGCTATATTTTGTATCAAAGGGGGCCCCAGCTGAAAACATTTTATTTTGTAAACTGAAGTGAAAAATCAGTTATGGCAGATCCTTTTTTGAATAATGACATTCTTTTTCCCAATTTCAGAATTCAACAGTCATGAGCAGAGCTGAAAATTTTAAACAAGTTCAGTACCTCCTTATTCATGGAACAGCAGATGGTGAGTTTCAGTTAATTAGACTTTTTAGTATCACAGACAGGTTTGCAATTTCACTACTGACAAAACAAAAGCATGAGGGGCAAGACTGTTACATTTACTTCAATAAAACAGTGTTGCTTTCCACAACTCACTTGTCTTGGGCTAAATGGGATGCTGAGTCTTAGGACTTCAGGCGCTTCCTTCTTGTGCTTTCCCCCTCAGTATCTGAATGCTCCAGAGGCTATTAGCTGCTTGTTTATGGCTACTTTTCCCCTTTTCTTTCCCGCAGATAATGTTCACTTTCAGCAGTCAGCTCAGATCTCCAAAGCCCTGGTGGATGCTGGTGTGGATTTCCAAGCAATGGTATAATAAGACTTTGTTCAGGGGAACAAAGTTTCTGCTGGGTCTAGTTTCCTCTTGGGGGTTACTTTTTTCCAAGGACATCTCAGAAGATGGGACTGAAGAGGGCTTGATCATTCCAGCGTGAAGTTGGAGATGTGATATTCTTGAGTCATACGCAGAGTAAATATTAGACAGTTTGAGGTTGAGAAACACAGTATTACATATCCTGGGAGTGTCAAAACACCATTCTTCCATTCATGTGATGGTTCAGCCTCTCCCTGTTGTGATTTGAAAGTAATCACTTATTCCGTAAATGTGTGGCAGAGTAATTCTAAAGTGAAACCAGCATGATAATAGCTGAAATGTAAAATCCATTCTGTTATTATGATTACTAGCCATTCTAACAACAGTGGGATATTAATAATCACCATGCTTCAGTTCTTGCTATTGCTACACAATCTTTTGTTGAACAACTGCAGGCAACAAGCAATTAGGCTTGTTTATAAAGTCCAAAATGACTGGGGCTGGTTTTGCCTATACAGAGGATGTTTGGGGTATTTAGTCTTCTATATTATAATTTTCAGATCATATATATATATATACACACACACACACAACTTGTCTTGCACTAATAATACTATAGTTTAAAACACAGCTTTCTTATCTGTTGTGACTGGAAAACCCTGCCCACCACTCCTAACACATAATTTGCTGTGCGCTCGGTTTCAGTAGTGCCCAATGTCCAATGTCTAGGGTTTTTTTTTTTTTAAATCTTGTCCTGAGAAAACCTGCTATACCGTTTTGGGTCAGATTCTCAGTGGTTGAGGTTTATTTTTTTTCCACTATTTAAAGGAAAATCAGATAATACTTGAGGCATGATTTTAAAATTTAACTTATGTCTCAGTAATATGTATTAGGCTGGCAGTGCCTTCCCAGGCATTTAGTAAGGTATGCATTTTTATGTGTTTGCCTCAGGTTGGAGATTCTTTCTACATAAATGTCACACAGACAGAGCTTTTAATTTCCAGTATAAAATTCAACTGTTGGTAAATAATACATTTGACTTTTGATTTCACTTATGCTATATATATAAAACTTTTACATTTAAATAGATTTTTCTAGCCATTTAGATGCTTATATTGGAAAAATTACTTTAAAAACTATTTATTTTAATACATACTCAAGTGTAGAGAAATTTAATTATTGCTAGCACCCATTAAAATAGTATGCCTGCTGGTATAAACCTTACCATTTATGTTGTGGTTTTAAGTGACCTTCGAGTCACATTTGGAAGTTGATTTGGGTATTTTAATTAGAATATACCTGTGTTTAAACTCCTATGCAGTAAATCCAAATGCACAGTGGATTTTGTCAGTACCTGAAAAAGAGGACCAGAGACTTCTCAGGTCTTGAAAAGCTCTGGGGAAGAACTAGCCACCCTCTTCGACCACACTTCAGTTTATAAACTGTTCCCATTTAACACCATGCAGGAGCTCCCTTGAGTTTTTCCTTTTAAAATACAGCCGCCATCCTACTTCTGACCCCTTTCTCTCTGCAGTGGTACACGGACGAAGACCATGGGATCGCCAGCAGCGCAGCTCACCAGCACATCTATACCCACATGAGTCATTTCCTCCAACAGTGCTTCTTCTTACAGTAGCCCGGCAAAGCTCCTGCAGCTTATTTAAAAACACGTTTGTTCTCATTATCTCAAAGCTGCACTGTCGAGATGACGATCTCAATAATGCTCGCACTGAGAAATTCCAGGCTACTTCCCAGTTTCATACTTACAGTCCTAAGCAAGGATGTCTGTCTTTACAACAGATTATACCTTACAGCCATTTGGATTTTTCACTCTGTTTTGTTTATCATTTCAAATTATTTCCACATCAGCTGCTGAAACAACAACTATAAATTATTTTTACAAGAGCTCTGCATAGATTTCCTGAGAAGAATTTCATTTTTTTCCCATACTAGACTGGTCCAAATCTTGTTCCCTTATTTAAGGGGCTGACAAGATGTGGGCAAGGATGCCATTAGGGCAGGGCGAGATTACAGAATATGGCTAGAAATGCAGGTCCAAGCATACCCACCCACCCAGGCTACTGTCAGCTCGCCTCAAGAAGTGCTGTTCACTGCCAGACTGGCACAGGTTTCTGAGAAAGCCTATTCAGTCTCAGGAAATCATATATGCAAAGCGCTGACTTCTCCGTAAAACCACAGCAGTTGAATAGACTCCAAAGAAATGCAAGGGAAACTGCCAGCAATGCAAGGCCCCCAGGTGCCAGTTACGGCTATAGGTGCTACAAAAACACAGCAAGGGTGATGGGAAAGCATTGTCAATGTGCTTTGAAAAATCACCGACGTTTCCTAGTGAAAAGAGGCAGCTTGGAACATATCGACTTGCCCTGTTAAAAGTTGAAAATATTTGTGTCGCAAATTCTAACATGAAGGAATGCTTGCATCAGTTTTTCTTACTTCATTTCTTTGAGCATGTTAATTAAAATATTTTAACTTCATTGGCTTTTTAATGGAAAATGAACGAGAATGGTGTGTGCTATTATTTCTATCCTCCACACTAGAATTCTGCCTGGTCAGTTAGTAAATATGCTTCTATTTTTCAGAGGTAATGGGTTACATCGTGAATCAAACTTAAACAGCATTGACATATGGACACATTTGTTCAAAGGTTCTTGTTTAACTTGTTAGAAATCCAAGGCTGTCTTGTAAACATGGAAGGAATTCAGCTTTTTTTTTTAAAAAAAAATACTTAGATACATAAAAATGTTTAAAGTTAAATAATTCATAAGAGTTTATCTAATACCCATGAAATTTCAATTCTCATACTTAATACTTAGCTTTTAAGAAATCAGTTAATAATGATGTGGTCATTCATATGCTATGGAAGGCATAATTTAATTTAATCCAGGAAAGCATGTGGGATTCACAGCATGAGAATAAATACATCAACAAAGTCATTTGGTAGTTCAGTAGATGTGTCCTTCCAGGGTTTTGTGTTTGTTTTGTCTTGGATCTCTTTTTTTGAGGGAGACATAACAGAAAGAAAGCATAGATTTCAGAAACTGAATTTGACTTAACAATGTTTGAATAACCTAGAAAATATGTTTTGTTTCAATTATTTGTAACAAGCTACATTTTAAAAATGGTCTCACATTTAAATGCAGACCATTTGCTAAGCAAAATTATCACAGACAGGTGAGCCTGCAGCATAAACTCCAAACCTGGCAGAAATGGAAACCATCTATCAATTAAAAACGAGAGTAGACGCTCATGAGAACAATGCACAGAGGCAGTGAAATCAGCTTTGACACTGTTTCCAGGGCACACCACTGGCTCGTTTCACCTCGTTTAACTCTCAAGTCCCACTCTTCACCTGAAAGCATCACTGATGCTTAGCCCTGTAGGTTCCTGGCCATTATCTTCGCTTGAGTATAGCTCAGTCACATGTGTAGCAGGACCAGTCTGCAAGGTCCTAGATGAAGGAACAGAGGTTACACATGTTCCTGACAGCATGAAAACATAAAAGCAAATTAAATAAAACTATCCTTTGTGAGCTCATTAATCTAAACCACATTATATAATAATCCAGGGTTGTATTCATATTTCTCGTGATTGTGTAATGTTTATATAATGCCCAAACCATGAATTTTTTGTTCATTTCTAAATATGTTGTTTCTGGAGCCTGAGGTCATAAAAATATCACAGCACATTTTTCAGGCAATGAGGGCTTCAAATGGTGATAATGTGAATAAATTCAGTTTTTATTTGACTCTCATAGGAAAAGTTTTACTGTTCAATAAGAGTTGCAAATTAGATAAAGAAGCTAATACATAAATAATAGATAAACTTAATTTAAGGATACATTTGAGACCCACAAGAACTAGCAATGTCTCTCCAGTATGTAGACAAGTCTCTTATGGACACATGCAGCCTCTGGAAGCCTTCCTTCACAAACTGTCCTCGGAGCGCTCCAGCACCCAGGGGCACACGTGCTAAAGGAATTGAGCAGCAGTTCACGATCCAGGATGACTCAGTCTGTGTCACTCTGGGCACCGCGTTTCTTGATCAGAGTATTAGCAGCCCCACTTCTTGGCACCTACTGCTTTTGCTCTAAGTTGGAGTGAGAATACTGACTTATAAGACTACTAGATTTGTACAATATTTAAGATTCAATAAATTCTAAGTGAAAAAACATACCAAAACACAAACATTTTTTCCTAAAATAAGATAATTCTGCTGTGCCAACTTTATGACATTATTTCAGCAGTATTTTCACATTTGTCCTGAGTGACCTGAAGCATAGATTCAGGATGTTTTTGGGGATACAGATGGCTGAAACACAAATGGGGCTTATAAAGCATAGCATCATGGGCTACCCCATAAAAATCTCAGAGCCTGGTATTACCAACACCGCTGTGAAGCTCAGTAGTATTTGATTGCCTTTCTCATGTCATATTTCTCTGACAATATTAACATTTATGTCCAAGAATTTGAATTACTAGGAAGAGAATATTTTTATGGCTATTGAGAAGGGTATCTTTCAATGCATACAGAGCAGTGGTTCTCAGCCTCCCTAATGCTGTGAGCCTTTTATACAGTTCTTCATGCTTTGGTGACTCCAAACCATAAAATTATATTTGTTCCTGCTTCATAACTTTAATTTGCTACTATTATGAACCATAATGCAAATATCTGTGTTTTCTGATGGTCTTAGGTTACCCTTGTGAAAGGGTCATTCAACCCCCAAAGGGGTCACGACTCTAGGTGGAGAACCACTGTTAAAGACTACAAATGTCAATAACTTAAGCAGAAGTCCTTAACATGGTCTTTCTGAATCAATTCTCCAAGGTTGTCAAATTCCTTACAAAGCGTCCATCATGACAGTGGGATTATTCAATATTCAACACTGTGACTGTTCAACAACCAAAATCCTTATCCCTATCTCTCTGGGTCTACAGGGGATGGGTTCTAGATGCTCCTGTGGATATAGGTACCCCAAATCAAATGATCTCGGGAAGTGGCATATACTATATGGAAATGGAAGCTTGTCTTCCTTGATACTTCAAATCACCTCCAGATTCTTATAATATCCAGGACAAAGTAAAAAATGTTGTGTATCATAGTGAAAGAAACGGTAAGAGGAAAAGAAAATACATGTTGATGCAGACATACTTGTAGAAATATTTTGATCATGGATTGTTTGAATCATCGGATGCAAGACACATGGAGGGGTGGGCCTCTGTAAGTTATTTCCATACAAAATCATCATTTTGTGATTTGTGAGCAACAAAATGGATTTCACTGATGAGTTTTGGTTCCATTGTTATCACAGAGAAATGAGTGATGAAGAAACTATAGTATATTGAGAAGAAATGATACTCAATCTGATTCTGGTTCTAAGCGAACACCCTATAGGGATGAACAAAAATCTTTGCTCACCTCATACTTGAGATATAGTGCCCTTCAGCTGAAACCAGACACACAGGGTAAGATGATCAACAGTTGTGACAAACGTAGCATTTTAGGGACATTATTCAGCCTCTCTGAATTCAACTCCACTTGAGTCCTAACCTAAAAGAGTAAAAACTTCCTTACCTCAGAACTGCTGTTTGGCTGAGATTTACATACATGTAGTGCCTAGCATCTTCTTTCCAGTTTTTTTTCCTCCTAGCCACAGTATTTTGCTGTTTTTCCTACCTTTGTGGCTGCATACATTACATAGATTCTGGTCTTAAACTTCCATGTTCTCATGTGCTAGATCTATGTCGTATCCAATATGCACTGCTGGTTTCTCTATTATAATGTATCCTTTATAATTCTTAACCGAACAACAACATTTTCTGAAACATTTTACTTATGCTTCTGGAACAACTTCTGCTGTTTGGTAAATATCAGAGCAAAGAATTAGACCCTATAGAGTTAACAGGGACGGTTAAAACACCATCGTTACCATCAAGGGGCTTATTAACAAATGGAGGAATGGGGTTGTCAGGCAGAAATTTATGACTCCACATAAAAAAGGAAGTGGACATAGATATAAGCTCAGTCCAAATAAGAAGAAATGAGGTCATTAGGACTAAAGAGAAGCAGAGCATCTAAATATGCCCAGGAAAGAATCAGAAGTCATTTCTGATTATTAACCACAACCATCCTCTCAAAACACTTAGAGACTATAGGACTTTTATAAAACTTTCAGAAGGTTGCTATTTCATTTTTAAAATGACTGTACCTTCCTCTATTTAGGCAGTGCTGATTATAAACCCATGATAGCCCAGGCTGGCTTCAGAATCCTGGCAGTTGTCTTCATCCTGCCTCCCAAGTGCTGATATTATAGATGTTTGTTACCCAGATGGTATTTTATTGTATTTCTTTAACTGTATATACCAGATAGACATATTGAAAAGTTAGAAATAAGTCTGTCAATGATAAGAAAGCATCTCAGGATAAAATGGGCTCTAGCTGGACAGAAACAGAGAGGGCAGTGCAGAAGGGAAGCAGAGTAAGTCTTCACTCCTAAGACCTAAGAGAACCCTAAAAAGTCTTCACTTCTAAGACCTAAGAGAACCCTAAAAGATCCGGAAGTCATCACTGAAGTGTCTCTATCAGACTCTGAGTTTGAGCTACCCCCCATAGCTAGAACAACCCTGAACAATAAAATAACTGCTGGAGGTCTCACCACTCCCAATTTCAAGTGGTACTACAGAGCTATAGTACTAAAAACAGCAGGGTATTGGCATAAAAACAGATATTTTGATCAATAGGATCAGATTGAAATAAATCTACACACCTATGGCCATACACACTGAAAAATGACATCTTCAACAAATGGTAGTCAAACTGGATGTCTGCAGGTAGGAGTCTGAGTCACCCCAAAAAATTTAGGAAGAAACATGGATGCTGTTAAGTAGGGGCAATTACAAGCAAGCCTACTAGTCAAGAGGTATTCTCCAGCAGGCAGAGTTCTGAATACAGTCTTCCCAACAATCTACTGATGGCCACAGAAGAACTGAGGTTCCATTTGACCTCTACAGCAGACTTAAAGGGTACATGTAGGGAATGTCTTCTCCACACAGGTAAAAGCAGGCACTCATGAGTTCTACTAGTGTGATCCTACTAGGAGCTTTTCACTTGCCATAGAGATAACATTACCCATGCCTTGTTCTGTGGAGAAAGGAGCATGCGCAACCTTACAAACTTCTCATTCTTTTCTATTCATAAAGTTCAAGTTGTTTGAACTGTGTTTATGTCACAAAAGATTTTTAACAGTGGGAATGTCTTAATTTAAATATGCTTAGACCATTATAATACTTTACCTGACTTATTGGTTAATATGAAGGAAAAGTAAAGACAGGACACATTGCACACACTTTAAAATAAGCATGAAAATTAGTTAGGATAAATATTTATTTCCACATAACATTTCTTAGTTTTGAAAAACACAATATCCTAGTCACATTTACACATTACTTAAACATTGCAATAAATTACATTCAAGATATTCAGTAATTTTGACCAGGATTCTGATATTAGGAGTAAATATATATAATACTACATTTTCTTATATTTTATATAATTTCAAAATATTAAGATTAAGATAGAGATAGCATTAAAATTCACAGAAGAACAAAATTACTATAAAAATACTCAGAAATACAGAATTTCATAGGATGATTGCTTGTTCAAACCAGTGATCATGTGAAGGTTTTTACTCACTGATCGTTTTTAACAGAGCAGGGGCTGCTATGTGGGGAGATCCTAGGGACTGCTTTTGGATTGACTTGCAATATCAGAAACAGTGAGGATGTTCAATGGAGAATGGGTCACAGCACACACGTGTGCAGCAGATAGTTTCACATTTTTCTTCACCATTTATAAATATAAACTTTACTAACTGCAAAGTCTTCTCTTAATTTAGCTCATATTTCATTAAAAAATGGATCCTGAAAAGATTGTGAGAAATTTCTTTTTCAAAAGATATCAAAATATTATGGTTAATGTAGGCCATCTTTTTTTTTCACCTTCATGAGCTTCCTAATAGAGGAGTTTGCCCAATTAGTGCACGTCCATGGAGTGCATAAAGTTTACAAAAGCCACAGGCCTCTGAGTTTTTCTAAATTTGGATATTGAAAGATTATAAGGTTGTCAATTATTGATAGTCCTTAGGAACTAAGAATCCTTGAGATTTAATTTTTAGCATCTCACATTTATCTAAAATTAAATGAATCTTATATTTAGTCATACTCAAAAATCCATAACTTCCTTCCTATTTCAATAAGCTTAGTAAAGTTGGATTGTTTCATATGGACTGAAATATTTACATCACCTTCTCTAACAGAATCTGAATTTTAGTTCAAAGATTGTTTCCCCAGAACATGCATTTAGTTAAAATGTGGAAAAGAACTTGCAAAACCAGTTACAGCTGGATACCTGTTGGTCTAACATGACAACATGACAGGGAACAATTCTAAGCAGAACATGACCGTTAGCAGAACAGCTGTACAGGGATGTATTTCATATGTGATGATTCACTGTGTGGCATTCCATAAGTATCTATGTCATAGGTGTATTTGGGAAGCAACTATTGTCAATGGGAGAGAAATTCAGTAACACTTTTCTGGTAAAGACTTAAAAAGAAAAAAATCTCACAAAACTCTTCAAATCTCTCTAAGCATTTCATAGACGCCTTAGTACACTTGACCACGTGGGTAAAACACGATTCTAAGCAAACACTCCAGGACTCTCCTGCAGTATGACTTCTAAGAAGGTATGAACAGGTTTCTTTCTCAAATAACTTGAAGTATCAGTTAGATATTATATATTAAATGCATCCTATGAAGTCAGGAAATACATAAATACAAGTGTTACAAGTGCTTTCAAAGTAACCTTTTGATGGGGCCTTTCAGAACAAGTCACTAATGCTAAGGCATAAAAAAGTTAAAAGTAAGACTGCCTTTCCAAAAGTCTTCTGAATAAAATTATCAGGTATCTTCCAGTTGCTAAGGTAGGAAAATACAAACTAGGTAAATACCCCTTTTTGTTTAAAGAACACTTTGCTCTCATGATGCTGACACTGAGAATGCTGTGTTGGTGGATGTCTCACAGCAGTGACATGGGGGACTCCTGCATTAGCTACTGTATCTGCTCACGAGGGGGTCACACTGCCCAGAGGAGGTTAAACACAGAAATGGAGGAAGCGTTGCACTACTTACAGTGTGGAGGTGGATTTGGGATAGGAGACAGGATTTACAATATATGATCAAAGCAGATTTATTAATAATTGTGACACTCTTCTCATATATATATATATATGTAAAAATAAATTGAAGATCAAGTCATAGACAAGTCTCCCTGTCAACACCTTTCCCTGAGTCAGCTTTCTTCTCTTTTCGGCTTTCAGTGCTAAAGGGGGAGGGGGAAAAAAAAGGAGAAATTTACTAATATAATCCAGCTTGGTTACTGTGAGATTTGTTTTCTTCAGACACAAAACCCATTAACCCCAAAGAAATACAAGAGTTCCTAGGCATTGCTCTCTCATGCTGTAACACAGAGACACAACAGCAATTAAATCCTCTGTTCTCTGTGAGCTAGAAATCAAGAACTGCAGAGAGGGGGAAATTCAAAAACAGACACCATGAAACAAAAAACAGATTATTTCCAAAACGGTTCTAAAAGCATGCAAGATTAACACACGGCCCTCATCTGGGCAAATGAATAATTGACAATTGGAGAAAATGCCAGCCATGCTCCACACTAAGGTAGCGTAAGACTAGCAACGACAGAGCAAGGTGCTGCCCCAGGATTCCCAGGCTCTGCTGGAAAGGGCTATTCCTTTGTTCCTGGACTGGACCTTGATCTATGTGAAGGAAGATGTGAAGGTAGGGGGTGCAGACACATACTTCCTAGCCTGGATGCCCTGTTCTCCACATACCTGTGCTGTGTTCACAGGGAAAGCCTCTGACTACACAGCAGGGGAGGGATGCTTCATTTCCTTCTAGAATAAACTCACACCCCAGAAGCCCGTTTAATTTCATCTTCCACTTAACTTCAATGACAATTATGTGATAATGTGACTACCATTTTTGTTGAGTTATCTGCAATATTTTCACCATTTTGTACTTGGAAGTCTTTATGGAGGGAGAGTTTGAATATAGTGCTCAAATGGATGAAGCTTAGAAGGAAAGTGTATACTTCCAGAAGGGCAACATTCTTCTTCCTCTAGTACTCCTGGGGCCTAGCAAAGTCCCATGCACTCAAGGTCTCTCTGCAAACCCACCCCCATTTATGGCATAAAGAACAACATACAGCCAGCCTCTGAGACCCGGAACTAGAAGAATCAACATAGTTTTCACTGTTAACTTTGGCCCTTAATACACATCAATGAAATAGTGGAAGGTGGAAGCACTCTTGGTTTTACAACTGTTCTTTGGGTGATAAAAGAACCAAGTTATATTTTCTATGGGGTTTTCTGAGCATCTTTCTTAGTGGTCAATAACTTAAACATATTCTAAGAGTGTGCTTTTAAAATTGTTTTTTCTCCAATTCAAGCTAGAAACAGCCCTTCTCAGTTGTCACCACCACCCGGCGCCATCAGGTAAGAAGTGCCGGAGCTTCTGCCATCTGTGGCATGCTGCCAGCACTGAGAGCTGGTGTGAGTGAGTGTCTGTGGCACCCGGGTTTATGCCTGCCACACTTCTCAGCACATACTCCCTTACAGGTCAGAGCAAAGCAACTTTTTTCCCTTTTCTTTTCTCCTTCCGTGAGAAGAGATGACAGTATGCACATGATGTGTCGGGCGCCTTAATTCTGTATTTTTAACTTCTCTATCTGTATGACTCACTTTTTCTACTTTAAGTTCTTTTACATGACAAATGTCTGCTATTCTGTTTTTCAAATTAACTTGTCCTTGGACGTCACTTGTCCCCACCTCTTCTGCCAAACAAAGCCAATAAAGCCCAACAAAACAGGGTGGAGATGTGGGTGGAGTGCCCATTCTTACCTCCCAGAGCTAAGGGAGGTGTGTGACCCACAGCCAATGATTTAATCTCTCTGAGACTGGCTTCCTTCAACACTAAATTGAGCTTTGGACCAGATAGCCTCTGAGTCTTCTTGTAGCTCACTTCTGAAATACTGATTCTGGTATTCCTGTTTCTAATATACTCTGTCTTATGGAAAATTAGATGTTGTATCCTATCTATATGAGACTTGGTAGGGGAGAGGTACAGTGGTTCTGCTCTAGCATTGAGTCTTAGGTATCACATAACTTCTTGATAAATACCTTACTCCTCAATAGTCAGTGACACAATTTGTCACTATGTAGCGAAGAGAGAGAGAGAGAGAGAGAGTCAGAGAGAGAGTTAGAGAGAGAATATCAGCTAGATTCAGATAAGCCTTCTCTTTATCTGCTTTAATTATATTTGTGTTTTATGTCATAAAACAATCACTTACTAAATGACTATTTTAATAAAATAATTTGGGGAGGCAGAAGTATTCCAATCTGCTCAAGACTGCTATGAAAATGTTTCTTTGGATTTTCTAACTGTATGATGATATCCCTCTCTCTCTCTCCCCCCCTGGGTTTCTTACTACATCTATTTTTCCAAATGCTAATCAACTAAACTTTCATTTAAAGAAACATATATCACATGCGTACTATTTCTTACTATAATAAATAAATATTGTCAGGTATTCTAGGAAGATCTAGGAATATACGATAGATAAAATTATTCTTATAGGTCAGTCCTGAAAACATATGCACAAGTAACATACAGACTGATCATGTTCAGGTTGCATTTGTTTATTTAGAAATATATATGTATATACATATACATATATGTATATAGTAATTATTAATGGAAAAAGAGGCCATGAATTTAAAAGCAAGGAGAGAGAGAGAGAGAGAGAGAGAGAGAGAGAGAGAGACACACAAGAGTTTGTAAAGAAGGATGGGGAAGGAAAAAATGATACAATCATAGTCTCACAAAAATAAGATAACTAAAAACATAAAAATAAGAAAGTGATATTTTAAGAATGAGCAAAAAGTAGACCACTATTGACATGCTACTGAGAAATCTATGAGGAAGTTTCTTCCATGGACTTAGATATTGCTCTGGACAACACTTGTCTAGTAGCTAGGGAAAGGCCTAAGATATCACAGCAAAGGAGGCATCTACATAATAGGAGGAGGTTGTCGGGAGTACAGAGGAAAGGTAGAAAGAGTAGTAGCTGTCCTGGTAGTTCATCCATGCATCAATGGATGGCCCTACTCCCAGCATAATCAAGAGTCCCATGACTTAATAAATAAAAGAGAAGACACAATAGGAGGGTAGAGAGATGGAAGTGGATCAGGAAGGAGTTTGGGGAAAGATGGGGGCAAATATGCTTAAAATACATTGTATGAAATCCTCAAAGAATTCATTAAAATATTTTTAAGATCACTGAAAATGCTCCTTTTCCCAGCATCTATAGGTATCACTGCAAGAAATGTTCTTAGGAGTCCATTGTGCAGTAAAAGTGGTTTTGGAGAGACCTATTTTTATCAAACTGTATGGGAAGCTGTGGAGGCAACCCATTGAACAAGAAATCAATTGGTACCTACAGAGAGCCTTCACACCTATGTTCTAGAATCTTTGGTACAGGAACATACTCTGCAAGCAAAAGAGAAATATAAACACCCAATCCAGCCACAAACACTCTGATCTACAATGGTGTCCTTTCTGCAAGATATGCTAGGGAATGGTGGCATAAAGCCTATGGAAGTAATGAACCAATATATGATTTGGCTGAAGGTTCAATCCATAAGATGGAACCCATACCCAACACTGCTTGGGTGACCAAGAACCTGAGCCTAGATATCCCAGGGACCTAGGCTAAAACAAAACACTACTGTCCAAAAGAAAAAAAAACAGTAATAAAATGACTCCTAATGACATTCTCCTATAATTATGTATTATAATTATATAATATAACTATCCATATAACTAGATAAACTATAATTATTTTATTATTAAAGAAAAGAAACCATGGGGAACTACCTAGTAAAATTCTATCTTAAAAATTAAAACAAAAAAGAATTTTTTTTTTAAAAAAAGCAAAACAAGGTGTAAGAGAGTTGGTTCTGTGGCTAAGAGCATTAGTATAGGTATTACTTCCATAGGCTTTGTGCCATCATTCCCTAGCATATCTTGCAGAAAGCACCTATATAAAGTGGCTCACAACCACCTGTAACTCAAGTTTGAGGGAACCCAATGCTCTCTTCTGGATTCCTTGGGGACCCGCACTCATAAGCATATATCTACACATTGACACACACATAATTAAAAGCAATGTAAATTGAGTCAGAGATGTTTATGATCCCAGAACTCAGGAGTCAAAGGCAGACAGAACTCTATGAGTTCTAGGAGAGCATGGTCTACATATCAATTCCAGGCCAGTTAGACTACATAGTAAGAACCTGTCTCAATAATAATGATGATGATAATGATGATGATGATAATGATGATGATGGTTGTGGTGGTGATGATGGTGGTGGTGATAATGATGATAAATCTTTTAAAAATCAAAACAAAAAATTGGAAACAGTCTAAGTGTGTAATAGTAGGAAATAAATTATATTACAGCTAAGTAATATATAATTTTACAAAGTTAAATATGGTTCGTAAAATATTAATAACACATTGCTAATGAAAAATTATGAAAGAACAAGTAAATTATGAGATCACCTTTGCAAATTTAAAATATATATGAGTAGATGGAACCCTTGAGATTATTAACAGCAATTGACACAGAGGAATCACACACAAGTAACACAATTAAGGCAGAACAGTTGTAGAAGAGCCAGGCTACCCACTAATTAGCCTGTTCAGAGCAAGGTACAAATTTTAATGGCTCCTTGCTACAACGTCCTACAGTGCCAGCTTAAGCAGCCACCTCTTCTGCAGGATACAAATGACTCACAGAGTATTTACTGTGATTTAAAGGGTATCTTACTGGATTCACTGTCTTTTTTTTAAAGTAATTCTTACACAGCATATTAAGAGAATAGGAAAATATTTTCCTAATCCTTTTGGTAATTTAGGCCCTATAAGTCTTTTCCAGATCAAGATGAGTTGGGCTAGTCTTTGGAGTGACAATGAAGAACTCCCTCCCCAGGAGCGTCCTATCCCTCCTAGCTTGCTTGAAAGAGTATTCAAAAGTACAAGATATAGTTGCTTGTAATACTAAATGCCTACATAACAGTTTTGACCTCACATTTTTTTTGACTTTAAGTCTTTGAGTCTGAAAGTTATTTATTAGAATTTTATAGTTTATGTATTTCTTGTTAGTTACCAAGCAAGGCACTCAAATGATGAAGATAAGTTCACATGCATTAAAAAGATAAAGAGATGCTGTAGAGGAGCTTGTCATGTGTGCATAGCACTTTCAACCAGGACTAAAGCAGACACCCTCCAGATGAGCTAGAATCATAGTCAGCTCCTAGCTTCTATGTCCAGTCAAACTAGATACTGTATTTCCAAAAACAAAACGTGAACAAAACACTGATGAGATACTGCTGTTGCAAACCTCATTTGCACAGGTAATTAAGCTTCCCAAGTCATACCATAGAAAGAAACAGAATGGAAAATAACTGGTGACTGAGAGGTGGATCAAAGTCTGTGGAACCAGTGTGGGTCACAAGAGATTTGGGTCCCAGCAACCTCATCTTTAGACATCTTTTGATTTTGACAAGTAGGTTGTCTGCCATCCAGCAAATGTGGAGTGTTCGTTTGTTTTACTTCACTGTTTTCAGCAGATGCTAACAGAAAGCAGTAGCTTTGGAAGGGTATCACCACTATTAATATTGGTGATTTCAGGATTTCTAGGAGCCACTTTCTTTCTTCCAGAGTTTCCACTGTTGTAAAGATCAAAGACACTAACTACCAACTAACAGACATAATTTATATCACATCAAATAGTGAAGAAAAGTGCTAGACATAGTAACATTAGTGGCATAACTGGTTCAAGGCCAACCTGTGCCTTGAATAAAGTTAGATCAGTGTGGATATCTGTTTTAAAACAAGAAACACATGATTATACCAGTGTATGAATGATGGGCTTACTTAGAACTAGACACATTTCAAGCATATTACACTGTTAACCAGAATCAATCTGCTCCTGAAATGAGTTATAGGCATAATTATAAAACAGAAAACAACTAGGTTTTCTGGTAAAGGGCACCATTTGACCTTAGTGTTTAAGAATCACAGAAATCATCACATTATAAAACCTTTTCTCAACACAAAGAAAAAACAGGAAGATTTTGCACAATGGACCCATGCAATTCAGAATGAGAAGCATCTGAAGTCTGATTGTCTCAAAGTCCCCGCCCAGTGCCCATGACTAACATTTGACTTTGAGCCTATCAACCTGGATTTCAGATTTTAAAATAAATTGGAGTCAAATTTTCCTCCTACTACTCTGATTTTCTTTCAGGAGTTCTGACAAAACATAAAATTACTGCAAGGATGATAGATTCAAGGGGAATATAGCAAGAATTTTGAAGAGAGAAAGCTAAATTCATGGTTTAGAATGAGTATTACTGCTGCTTAACTAAAGCAAGGGAATAAAGGCTGGTTTTGAATCCTTGTTCAAAGACACCATTCAAAACTCTTAGCAATAGCCTATGAAGAAACTTTTATCAAACTCCTTTGGTCTAAGTTTTAGAAAAATTTAGAGTCAGGCAATCAGAGGAATTTAGTCAAGCAGTGAAAGAGGAAAAGTGGTGGAGAGGGAGGAACAGCTACCCCAGCTTCTGGGGTGATGACGGTCGCTGCCTTGTTTATTCTGCCTGCTACAGAGATGACATTGAAGCAGCATGCCATTTTGGGGCGACAAAACCAGCAGTAGGAGGTTTTCCCCCAAGACTAATGTAGTCTCCTCTCTCTAGCCCATGGCTCCAATTATGTCTCACAAAGCTTGCAAGTTTGCATATATCACAGCAACATTTGCAATTTTCAAAATTAAAGGAACAAATTTTCTTTTCCCAATCTAGAAATTTGACGGTATTATTTGCTAAGTGTGACTCTGTAAGCTCTGCTGTTTGATATGTGATGCATTCGTATGCTTTAAGTGGAAAAACGTTTCCTTATATTTCAGAGCCCCTCAAAGAACTGATTAGATAGAAAACGCCATAAAAAATCAGTCTCACATTGGACTGGAGTCCAAGACTCTCCAGGCCTTTTGCCTCCCCAAAACTCACACAGACGACATAGGCTGACCAGGTCTTCAGAAGACACCATTTAACATAAGGAAATGCAACCAGGGGATAGGTTTGAGGGAAAAGGTCTTACCTTTGGGGAATCAGCTTCTAGAGTGATTAGGAAGGGGAGCTTACGACAAAAAAAATGTAATATAAAAATTAAGTAGAAAAAGTTAATGTAAGGTTATAAAATAAATAAATTAAATCATTATACCATCCCCAAACATCAACCACTTTCAAGAGAAGCAAAACTAGCATAACATGGGGCTTTCTTCTTCTGAGCAGCATCTAAGATGGCTGCATGCTGAGATCCACACTCATTTGTAAGTCCTGGAAAATCCAGCAGAAAATACCAGGACTCCCTTGCTGTTTAAAGACACATTCTTCCCTCAGCATGCACTTAAAGTCACCAGCACAGCTACGGGACTGCTCACGTGTCCACAGACAGATGAAAATAGGTGGATGTTCGGGGTAAGGTTAGGGAAGTTTGTCAGGGACTTGAAAACAGGCTACTAGAAATCAACTAAACTAGAATGACCATTACATGTGCCAAATCACTGTCACAAAAGCAAACAGGGAATGGGGAATGTGTTCTGGCACCTACAGTGGTCCTGCGGGGTGTGTGATGAGGGAATACGATGAAACCACATAAAAAAAAGAGTAGGCCAAAATGAATGTTCAAAATTGTCATGCACTGGGGTCATCCATAGCTCCATTTCCCCCCCACTGTGGTAGTTTTAGAGTGGGTTTTTATTTGAAAGGAAGATACTGACAAACATAATGTTTGTAAAAATTGTCATTCTCCCTTTAGAAAAAAATTTCTGACATATCTTAAGTCTAAATTTGATTAAAACCAATGGTATCTTTTCATAGTACATTTATACCATAAAATCATTAGCATTAACATAACCTTATTATTTCAAAAATCAAACCTTTTGGAAGGAAAGCGTGACTCCTTGTCTTTTGAGTTGTCAGCAGTAATCAGAAGGTTTCCCCACATGGCAGTCTTTGACATTTCATCAGAAATATTTATCACGGATGGGTCATCTCTAGACAGGAGTTTACCCAAAAGGAAATAATATACAATGAACAAGCAATGAGGCACGCAGGTAGAGAAGATGAATATATGACAACTTTGTAACTATGTGAAACATTTTACCTACATTCTTCACAGTAAAGTACATGCAATATAAAGTTCTCATCTTAAACATTTTAAGATGTACAATTAAAAGTTATTAAAGGCATTTACAACGTATATCCCACTACTACATCTGTCTCCAGAATTCTTTTCATCTTATCAAACTGAAATTTTATATCTATTAAACAATAGCTCTCTGCTTCCTCCTCTTCACAGCCCCTGCAAGCACCATGGCATGTTCTGCCTCTATTGCTCTATTTTATGTGTGCCATGTAAGATGCTTCACACGGTGTTTGTTTTTTGTATCACTGCCTTATTTCATTTGAAAATACCCTCAGAGTTCAAGATGTCCTATCATATCCCTAAATTTCTATCCTTTGAAGATTGAATACTATTTGATATTGTTTATTATAATAGCATATTTTAAATAATTGAAATTGAGAACCATGATTTACTTTATGCTATTATAATAAACAATATCAAATATTATTCAATCTTCAAAGGAGCCTAGTCCGTTTGGATGCACACCTTCCTAGATCCGGATGGGGGGGCTT
Organism: Ellobius talpinus; assembly: GCA_001685095.1. Lineage (NCBI taxonomy): Eukaryota > Metazoa > Chordata > Mammalia > Rodentia > Cricetidae > Ellobius > Ellobius talpinus. The sequence goes on along the minus strand of LOJH01000566.1, from coordinate 642 downwards.
GGACTTCCCACAAGGCAGGGCACCCTGACTTCTCTTAGAACTGGAGACTGAGGGGGAGGGGGGGAAGTGGGAGAGAAATGGGAGGATGGGAGGAGGTGGAAATTTTAAATAAATAAATAAATAAATAAAATAAAGAAAATATTCCAGCTGTGTAGATGTAGATTTGGGCTACAGTTTTCTCAATCCATCCCTGATCTCAGATATTTACTTCCAATTCTGTTCTAATTTCAAATGCTCAAGAGGCCCATGCTGCCAACATTTTACATTGCTGTTCCACCCTCTTAAGACCTCCATCTCTGTGCTACTGGGGTTATATTTAGAAAGTGGTCTCCTGTGCCAATGCGTTCAA